>JAUMHO010008192.1:0-12364 GCA_032360965.1 Ulva armoricana | reverse complement strand
ACATCTGGGTCAGTGGGTGGTTATGTTGAGTGTGTGGTTGATCTTCTGGGTTGGTTGTTTTGTCGTGTGCTTGGGTTAGCTTGTGATTTACCCCTTGGCGCTGCCGGGATTTTGTGTTGATCTCCGTGTAACACACATGCAATGTTCTGGTGGGATGGTATGCCAGGATTCTAGGAGATGTGAGGTGTTTGCTTCCACTGTGACGTGGTGCACCAGAGGGTTGACCAATAAGGGCATTGGCTTTGTCCGATGATAGCAAGTTGACCCATGCCTGGTCCGTAATGTTGAGCTCTAGCATCGCCTGCGCTGGACGGCTGAAACACCGTGGCATGTGTCTGCAGGATTTAGTTGTGCAGTAATAAGCACATGAACAGGCTCACTGAGTGCCAGGGAATAGGGCAGTCTAGTATACCATGCTTAAATGATTATCGGTAGCAAATGTGCTGCCTGCAGTACATGGCCCGTTGTTCCCTGCTGTGTTCGCTGGCTGCTATACAATATCTAAGGGATGCGGAAGAATGGCTGGGCCACTACACGCAGTCCTCCATGAATGCCGATGCTGCATGCGGTGTCTGCGTATCTCAACAATCACTTCGTCTCAGTTGTGTCTTTCAAGACCGAAATCTGCACACACACCTCTGGACGCACCAAAGCCACTGAGTCGGGTTCGAGTCTACGTGCATTCCAAACGTCTCCGTGGTGCCGCGGTTTTCACAATCAGCCATGGCCAGTGCACTTGCTTGTGCGACTTCCAGGTTCAGAATCGTGGAGACTACCACGCTATACCATCACGGCAATTATTTGAGCCCCCTGGCTCACGGACGTGTCTTCCACTCTTGCAGCTCGTCAGTACAGCCAGCTCTGCAAACTTCAAGCTCGAGTCAGTGAGCGCAGCATTGAGCTGTAACGTTGATAAAATCAGCGACAGTAGAACCGATTTGCTGACACTGGCAGCAAAGGTGTATTTTACCACTCGTTTGTCTTGATTTGTGTGCCCCAGATCCGGAAGTTCGGAGGTGGACCAACTTCGAAGTCACGAGTGCGTCTCAAGTGATACCAGACGGTCGAACAGGCATCTGCCACAGCGAGGGCATAAACAAACTGAGTGTGCAAGCATGATTAAGGAAGCTCCCTACGCTCGTCGAGCCGAATGTCAGATCGCGCCAGAGGCGAAGTGCCGGATGCCCACCATATGGTCCGGATCGATCCAAGTCAACATTGCCTGCAGGTTTATGGCTGGTCATAACGCAACACACGCGCAACTACGACTTGAAGCTGGAATAAGATGTGAAGATTGAGTTTCTCGAGTCGGATGCCCCCCTTCTATGGTCGACGCTAGGCTGTGTTTCATGTTCACCAATTTGCAGCTGTCGCAGCGACCGGTACCATCGCGCAATGCTCCAAGCTTCTGACGCATGGCAAACTCCCACACATTCGCGCAAATGAATCGTCGACGACTGAATTCCCCTGAATCCCGGCTTAGAACGAGGGGGACCAGAGTCGCTGCTCCACCTCGATCAACCATCGCCGATGCCTCTCAGGAAATGGTCGATGCAACACGCAAATATCTATGGCGCAATCTCCCACTTCTTGAAGGAGCTCTCAAATTTTACATGGAGTGCATAGCGAGCCATGCTAAGGACATTATCAACAAGGCAAGCTGGAGGGAGTATGAACTTGCCAGGCTGCTTGACCATGATGGTGCTGATGCCCCCAACCTAACCCCAGCAATGGCTTACCTCGTGTTAACCGATGGGATCAGCAATGGTGCTGTGCAAAGAGTGCGCCACTGTGCCAGGGCTGGTGGAGAGGATCAGGCAAGTTTTCAAAGGTGAGTGGACCATGCAGGAGCTCGACACACATGAACTCAAAACGGTCAGAAACGCATGCCTTGCAGCAACTGCAGCAAAATCATACACAATCCTCTACCTCCAGCGGAGGCTGGGACTCCCGGAGCATTCCTTGCCAAAGCTCTGGTATCAAGTCAGCTCGTGCGCCCTTCATGTCCGGTCCCAGTGTGGTATGTTCACCCCTCTCAGCTTCCACAAGTGCTGTGCGACGTTGCAGGGATATTGAGAGCGGTAACAATTTGATTCTGTCTGGGACTCGGCCGCCACCCGGAAGGCTGTTGAAGGAACGTGAGAAAAGGAAGACACAGACAGTAACGTATCAAGGCGCAACCCACAGTCTTCAGGACTTGGCCGTGAAGCTGGGTAGAGTTCCGTCAATATGGAGCTTTCTGGACCTCGAAGAAGTCAACACTCCAGACTCAGACCTCTATGTATGGCTTCTAATGCTACTTGTGCACTGATGTCTGATCGCTATCACCACTTCACATGCCACTTCCATGGTCAGCTACTTGTTCACTGCATGTATGATTTCTATGCCTCACCATGGTCGACCTAGGCTGTCCAGCAGCCCTGCACTCTACGGAACGGATAAACAAGAATATGACCTGCAGCCGGGACCTGAGAGTGCTGCACACTTAGAGCATGCTTGTTTCTGATCAATCCTTTCAGTGATTTCAGTCACTGTGGGGCCACCTGTCACTTGGTCTTCTGCCATGGTCAGTGTCCAGCTAGCACCTGTGACAGCCACCTGCCTGAGACAGGCTCATGCTGCATGCTCTGTACGTATACGGAAACTGCGCTTCCCTCTGGCTGACTTTCACGTGCTGTGTGTGCAGCCTGCGTGGTGTGGCTTCGATGGCGAGGGTGCTCATCATAGCATCGAAGGCTTTGACCCACCTGTACCTGCAACCCATTCTCTCAGCGCACCGGTGTCCATGGAAAGTTGGTGGGACGACCATGACCAGCCGTCAAGTGCGCTGCTAGACTCAGCAGCAGCCCTTTCTCTTGTATCGTCTCCGGACGTGGCATTCCATGTGATCATCAGTGGGTTTCCTGTAGGTGTCAGACTCGATCACGAGCACGATGCATTCACATCGTCTGCCTATTCCTCTGACTTGGATACATCTGCCTCAGTAGCAGCGACGGCAGACTCAATCTACAGCGAAACCGAGACGAGCCCAGTGGGTCTGACACCACATGCCGGACTGCAGCAGACGGCCGTGAATGGCTGGGGGCCTGATAGCCCCACCCTGATACCGTGGTCTACGCCTGGCCATGCAGAAGGGCCACAGCGCACAGCAAGGCAGGCTGCTGGTCACAGCACACATGCATGTCGGCGATCGCCTGCAGCAGTCAGAAGAGCGGAGGCAGCCGGCGCGATCGCTCAAGCCAGCTCGCAGCACAGGCAGCGGTGCTGTCATCGAGCGGGCCCGATCGAAGGCAGCTGTGCAGACCGACACAGAGGGAGCAGTGCACCTGGTGGTGCTCGGGCGTCTTGGTTTGCCGGCGATGCTGTGCCGCTGGCCGGCACGCGCAGCAGGCGCAGCGTGCTTGCTGACCATGCGGCGTCGAGTCCTGGAGGCCGCCTGTACGCGCTCGATGGCAGACCAGGTACGGCCGAGACCGCGAGAGACTGCCCCCGCTCTGCGACCGCCCGAGTGTGCCGCACGCGCACCGGGGCTTCACCTGCACACAACTGAGACCCAATGCAGCCTCCCAGCGGCCTCTCCAGCTGCAGCGCCGCCCCTGACACCCTCATCGGCCGGTGTGAGAGCATTCGGCCTCCGTTGCTGGAGTCAGCGGGATCGCATGCGGCAGCTGCTCCTGGTTACAGTGGAAACCCGCCGACATCGTGCAGATGCGATGCAAGCCAGCGAGCCAGGAGCGAAGGCGAGGTGCCGTGTTGTTGAGCGGCTCTCCCGGCTAGCCGCGCCCTCCCCACGAGCGCCCGGTGTGCTGTCCCTGGAGGCCAGCATTCAGGACCTTCGCTGCAGCGGCACTCCGGTCCCGGCGCAGCGCGATGTGGCCGAGGGGCGCAGGCGGTGTGGCCGCGGTGTGGCCGAGTGCGCGCCTGCGCCGCGGGACCCCGTGCCATCGCGGGACCCCCGCCCGCCGCCGGGGCTCCGGAAGATGCCGTGGCTGACGTCCGACATGGCCGCCGCAGCGATGGCCGCGCTGATGGCCTGCGGCACCTCCAACC
Organism: Ulva armoricana; assembly: GCA_032360965.1. Classification (NCBI taxonomy): domain Eukaryota; kingdom Viridiplantae; phylum Chlorophyta; class Ulvophyceae; order Ulvales; family Ulvaceae; genus Ulva; species Ulva armoricana. The sequence continues at coordinate 8,314 of JAUMHO010008192.1, read as the reverse complement.
GGGGCCTCAGCATCACCGCCGAGATCCTGCACGAGGCCGCGTCCCGCGGCCGCCAGCAGAGCGACAGCGCTCCGCTCACGTGGCACGCTCCCGTCACGCAGCATGCTCAAGCCCCGCAGAGTATGAATCATGGCGAAGATGCTGTTTCGCCCCGACCTCCAACATACGCCCTGCTGGGTGTGCTCCCGTGTGCGCTGTCATACCAGTTCCGGTCATCAGAGGTGTCAACTTCCCGATGTACCCGTCGATGTAATCACACAGACTTGCTAGGGGTACCCCTGTATGTATGGTAGATGCAGCTACGGAGGCGACACGATGAGGTGGCGACCATGCGCTACTGCAGGGACCGTGGCACATGTGTCTGCAGCCTCAGCGGCCCCTGCGGCTGCAGACACCGGCGCGGCGCCAGCGCCTGATGTGGCCAAGCGCGCGATGGTAGCGGTGAAGCAGGAGGCGGTGGACGAGCTGGGAGGCGCCGGCCCGAGGGGTGTTGGCACAGCGCGCGTGCGCATCCAACAGGAGGCCGCGGCGAGGCACCCCGGGGGCAGCAAGCGCACACGCGCGAGTAAGGCGACCACGGCCGCAGCGAAGAGGGCGTGCCTGCCACGGGAGGGACAGGCGCCCGCGACGGGTGTCGTCCGGTGCCTCCACAAGCGGTGGAACTCAGCGCCGCTGCGGCCCCGCAAGTTCAACTCGTCAGCGAGGGCGGCGGCAGGGCTCGGGAGCAGGGCGGCCAAGGCTGCTAGCTTTCCGCGCACGGCCGCATCGGCCGCCGTATCAACGAACCCCCAGTGATCGTCCCATTCACAGGCACTCAGAGGGAGACGCGGATGCAGGTGGAGAGATAGTCGCGGAACGAGCATGATCGATGAAGGTTGGCATGGCATGCCACGGTTGTGTTGCAGTGGATTGTGAAGTGCTGGGCTGTTGCGGAGCTTGTATGCCAGCCACTGGTGGCGCTCTACCACGAGCAAGGAATTAGCTCCTGCATGTGACTGTGACCCAGGAACAGGCCAGCTGACGCTTGTCTGTGCTCATGTTTTCATATTCTGCTTGCATCGCTGCTGCAGTGATGCATGCACAAGTGCCTGTGCCATCTTTGCACCCGTACTGTGTGCAACTGCCTCATGTTGTCCCTCATGGCCCGACTGGTGTTTGGAGGTGGGGCCAGGATTTCTGGGCACATCGTTTTTGGTGGGACATCGGTGCTCAATTCAGCAGACCTCCCAAGCCAACAACCAGGAATTTTGGTTTACAGTTTCAACGCCTAAGCCCCGGAACAATGACTGCTAAGATTAGCACTGTCTGGTTGGGGCAGAGAAGGTTGTGGCAGAGAAGGTTGTGGTAGTCATGATCAGCATGCTTCCATCTTTCATGTCCCTGTTTATATCATCTGGCTTCTGGAGTCCATGTTGATATCCAGAGTCCGTGCATGGTATTCAGATGTTATCCTGATCAGACATGCGGTGACGTTGCTTGGGTATGTTCTGCAGTGTACTCCAGTGTAGTTACCCTGAACACGTGAGTCTATGTTTACTCATGCCCTGGCTATCATCTGTTGGTTCCTATTGCAACACCTCATCAGAGTCTCCGTACGGCCTCGCGGAGTCGCATTCTTGTGATTCTGGAAACCTGACTAAACCCCGGTGGTCTCATGTGCGCTGTGCTGATGTTAGCTGTCAGGTGAAACGGTTGGTGTACCTGAAGTAGGGCATGTATAAGTGGTTGGATGCACAGTGTACCGAAACCATTGCAGGTGAACACACAGGACCTGTTAGCTCAAAACCTTACACGGCATCCGACCGGAATGGCCTTTAGCACAGCTTGTGTTTGCATCCACACTGTGGCCTCGTGCCGCCTGGGCTGAGAACCTCACCTCAGAGACACCCTCACTAAACCGACGACTATGCAGCACTTCCGGGCGCGCCCTCACAATTCACAGCCGCACGAGACGGAGTTGCTGGTTTTTCGATTGAGACAGACTTCCGAACACTCTCAGTGCGCTAGCGCTTCTGAAATGGAAAGTAAGCAATGCAGCTGCAGCCCTGGTATAACGTCGCACGATCCAACCCATGAGAATCAGTCTTCATTTGAAATGGCATCATTGCAGGGCAACGCCCCTCGGACGCCCGTGCTGGAGCTGCACTGCGCGAGTGACACTTCACACAGTCACCACCAGCTTAAGCAAATCACACCACCGCAAGAAGCGTCCTGCAGCCGCGCTCAGGCTTCGTGCTCGGCGTCAAGCTGCTGCGAGCCGCCGGCATGCGCTCCCACAAGGCCCCTCATCATAAAGCAGCGTCCGCAACAGGGCACCCCTGTGAACCCTGTGTAGCGCTACCCTGTGTAGCGCTACGGGATGTAGTGACTATGCAGCATGTCAGGGCGTGCCCTCACACGCCACAGCCCCCCCTCCCCTGCCGTACACACACATACCGGCCGGCAGCGCACACATGTACACAGTCGTACCAATCCAGTTTGTGCAGCACACAGCGCGCCTGCACGGGGCGGGCAGACTGTAGTGTACACGGCAGGGCCATCGGGGGCACTGCGGCGCCGCGATGAAAGCGATGTGAGCGAAAGATGCCTCGAACCCTCACACGGTGGGTCCCCCCCGCAGCGCTCAAATACGCGCCCCCCCAGCGTGGGCTCTGCGGCTGAGAAAGGACACCGCGCTACGTTTGCAAACCGGGGCTGCGAAACGGCCGAACGGCGGCTGACAAACGGCGGGTGTTGTGTGTGTAGACATGCGCACAGCCATTGCAGGTGTGCGGCCGCCGCCCACGTGGGCGGCCTGCTGTGCGTGCTGTGCCGGTGGCCATCAAACGCCAGGGAGCTGGCACCGTGACGCGTACAGGCGGCTGCGCGGCCGGCCGTGCTGTGCGTGCTGGGCGACTGCGGCTTGGATCATGGGGAGAATGCGACCGTGGCTGCCATGAAGTCCTCATTCTGCAGTAGCCAGTCCTCCACAAACGGCACCAGCTGCAGCTCGATGGCCATTTGCATGAGATCCCAGCCGCTTTCGGTTGCGGCGGCCTCCACCTGCACCGGCACTCCCACTCGGTGCGAGCGCTGGCCAGGCAGGTGCGCCAATCACGCCGGGTCCTCGTCACCTGACACGCGTTGCCAATGCATGACGTACATGCATCACGCGAGCTGTCCGTGTAGCGCATTGGGCTGGTGTGCAGGCACCGGAACCGGCGGGTGGTGCCTTGTTGCGCTGTCGAAGCGGCCAACCGGCAGCCCGCATGCATCCGGTGCGTGTGTCGTGGCCTTGGCACGTGGCTGCTGGGGCCCCCGCCGCGGCGGCCGCGAGTGAATGTCGTGTGGGGGGGACCATGGTTCAGGTTGGCCCCCGGCACCGGAGGCAATGGACGCGAGCAAGCTCGGAAGCACGTGCTGCGGCGCACATGCGCCGATGCTGAGTCGCGCCGCTGACGTGGCACACGTCCACCGACCGGACAACCGGACGGTGCAGCCCGCAGACGACGCTGTTTCATACGTAAGGGCGCCCCAGCATCGAACACAGAGACTCGGGGGGCCAACACCCGAGAACCGGCGCGGCAGAGACTGCACCCAAGGACTGAGACCACGGCAATCTGACGTGCGCGGAAGAGGCCTGCGCCCCTGACACACCGGACGGCATCCAACGCTACTTCCTCCACCACGTGGAGGCTCGAGGCCGCGGGACCGCACCTCGAGGTCGTCGACCGCCGCTATGAGGGCGTCGCTGTCCACCACGTCCCACACGAGGTCGACGTGTGGCCCCGTGCCGTCGTTAAACCCTGCCGTCCCCCCCGCCTTCATCGTCTCGGCGACGCTGTGGTGGAGGTGGACCTCCACGACGACCACCCGGGCCGGGAGCAGCGCCGGCAGCAGCGTGGAGAGCAGCGAGCGCGGGGCGCCCGCCGCCGGCACGACGGCGGACCGGCCGCACGCGAGGCTGCCGCGGGAGGCCCTCAGGAAGCACAGGCCGTACGCGGCGAGGGCGTAGCCCGGAGCGCCGAGCCGCGCGCACTCGCCGGTCTCCGCCCGGTTGCGCGGGGGCCTCCTGCACTTGATGTCCACCTGCGGAGACGCCGGGGCCGGCCGCTCGGCCGCCGCCTGGACACCGTCGGCGATCAGACCCTCCGCGAGCTCGAGCGCGGCGTCCATGATCCGCTGCAGCGACACCATGGTCGCGTCGTGCGGGGAGCCGGTCGTCGCGGCGGGCAGCGCGGCGGGCCGCGGCTTGGACGCCTTCTTTGCCGCCGCGCTCGGGGCCGGTTTCGGCGGTTTTGGGAGTTCCGGGCAGTGGGGGAACTGGATGTGGAGGCGTGCCGCGGCCTCGCACGTCGGCAGCGGAGGGGAGGCGAGGAGGCCCTCCCGCACAGCATGGCACGCCGTGCAGCGGCGGCGCTGTAACAGCGCGGCGTCGGCTGGGTCAAACGTCAGCGCAGGGAACTGCTTCTTCGCGGCCGCCGCCTGCAGGTGCTTCCCAGGTTATACCACCGCATGGTGCCACAGAGACTGATGCACAGTCGCACCAAGCTTGCAGACCATAGGGCCCGTGCACATGTGGAGTGACATGTACAGGCAAACACCCTTGTGATCAACCACACCATGTCGCCGTTTCTACGGTTTTCACTCGAGCTCCATCTCTGGTTGCAGAGAGTACCTTTGGTGTCTTTGTTTGCTACGCTGTGTGGCTCAGATGCTGACCGAGCACTGGATTTGTTTGGGTTGGTTCTTTTGCCGCACGTCATGCACGCAGACCTGTCAGCTGTCAACCCTCCAGCGCCTGCGCCGGCGCCGGTGCTGCTCTGCCGAACAGCACACATGCATGCAGCATCCCCGCAGAAGCCCACCAACCGTGCGCGCGTCAAACGAGTGAACCGCCGGCGGCACTGGATGAAACCCTACGCAGTGGGATCAGGCACCCCCCGCCGGGGCGGCACGCATGCATGACGGTGCTCCCGGCTGGATTGTGCTATGCTATGCTGTGCGCCGGTCGGCTCATCACAGAGGAAGTCGCCTTGAAAGCGAGGTCCGCCACTCGCGCGAAGCAGGCGCAGCGGACGGCGCACCTGAGCCGAGAGGGTGGCTCCGTCGACCGCGCCGCACACAAGCTCGCACCCCGGCACCTGTGCCCATGCCTCCGCCCCGACCCCTGCATCGCTGCCGCCCTCCGTCCCCCCGTCGGCCTCGCCTCCCGCGGCACCACCCGCTGTCTCACTTGTGCCGGGCTCCAGCACGTCTGCAGCCGCGGCGGCGGCGGGCGCGTCGCACGATGCCGCCGCACCCTCGCCCGCTGCCTCCCCCCCCGCCGGTAGCTCTTCCTCCTGCTCCTCCGGCTCATCGTAGTACTCATCCTCATCCTCATCCTCGTCAGCCTCCGCAGCCGGCTCTGCAGGAGCAGGCAACCCACCGGCCTCGCCGCCCGCGCCGCCCCCCGCCGGGCTGCCTTCTCCAGCCGCCACCGTCTCCTCCTCCTCCTCCGGCTCATCATAGTACTCATCTTGATCCTCATCTTCATCCTCACCCACCTCCGCAGAAGCCCCCTCGCCCTCCGTCTCGGCCGCCTTTGCATGCGCATCGTCCTCCCCCTCCGCAGGCGGCTTTGTCCGAGCAGGCAGGATGGGGACGATGTGGCCCTCGGTGGTGAACACATAGTGGTCATTCACCGCGCTGCCGTTGCTCAGCAGCAGGTACATGTATTTCAGTGTCTCCGCCAGGAAGAAGGACTCCATGATGTCCTCGAGCTCACCTGCACACCCGCACGCCCGCTGCCGCGTTCACCGCCGGAGCCGCGTGCGCGCGACCACTCCGCCACCATTCGCCCCCACATCTGCAGATGTCCGGATCCACCTATTCCGCGCAGCCCACGCTGCCACGACCCTTACACGGCGGTGCTCTGCCGGGGGATCGGGCGAGCAGCGATCGCATCAGAACAGACCCTTCCAGATCAGACCCTTCCAGAACATACACCCCCACATACCCCGATCGCCGACGACAGCGTCTGCATGCACCTGTTGTCTGCGCGAGCAGCGGCCGCGTGGCAGCGGGGAGCGCACCGTTCGCGACGTCCTTCACGCCGCAGTACCCGCACGAACACAGCGACTCCCGCTGCAGGATCTCAAACGTACCCTCCCCGAGGCGCTTGTACCGGGGGTCGCCCGTGTGACTCCACAGCATGAAGGCGCTCTCCATGAGCTCCGGCCGCAGCGGCCACGCCTTCCCGATAGCCTGCACCCCTCAGCGCGCGTCACGCAGGCCGCGACCGCCGGGACGCATGCATACGACCGCCGGGACGCATGCATGACCATGGACGCACGCATGACCATGGACGCACGCGTGACCATGGACGCACGCATGACCATGGACGCACGCGTGACCATGGACGCATGCATGACCATGGACGCACGCATGACCATGAAATTCAACCCTGTCGGAGCCCACAGCGCCGCCGAGGTGGGCGCTCCGCTGGTGTGCTGGAGCCGCGCGGCAGCGATCGCATGCGTTCTGTACTCCTCCCTCTCTACAACGTGGGTCAGGAGGGCGCGTGCGAGTGCGTGCGGAAGTGGCATCGGGGTGTCAGCGGTACGGAGTGGAGCGCCCGCCGGCGTGCTGCCGATGGAGCAGCGTTGCGGCAGCGTGACAGCACAGCATGCTGCAGTTCTGTTCAAGATTCAGTGGCGGCCATGCCACAGCGTCACAGCACAGCATGCTGCAGTTCCATGCACAGCGCAGGGGCGGCCGTGCTGCCGCATGGTATGTATGATTACATCGCCGTATCCATACGGACATTGACACCTCCGGCAACCGCGACCGCATGGTGACTCGGGCCGGCCATGCGGCAGTGTTCAGGACGGAAGCGGGCGTGGCCCGAGGTGTCGTGCGGCACGCCCGCCGCTGACGCAGCACGCAGCACGCAGCACGCGGGATAGATCGGGGGTGCGTACGCTGCCGAGCTGGGTGGTGAACATGTCGGGCATCCAGCCGTGGCGGAGGTGCGCCCGCACAAAGTCGGCCATGTGCTTGCGCGCATCGGCCTCCTGCCCGATGCTCACCTGCAGCACAGCACAGCACAGCACGGTCACTGAATGTGGCCGGAGACCTCGGGAGAGTACAGCTGCCGGCGTGGGGGGGGGGGGGGGGGGCTCACCCCACGGCGCGGCGGCGGTGCATGCATGCACGACTCGAGCCGCGTGCGAAGACAGCCGAGTGCAGCGGAGCTGGAGCGGCGCTCAGCTGTCTTCGCACACAGCTCGAGGAGCAGCGGCGCGCCACACCGGCGTCACCCAGCCCCGAAAACACGGCCCCGAACAGGAGCGCGGCAACCTCGAGCGCGGCAACCTCGAGCGCGGCCTCAGCGACCCACACCCATGATAGCACAGCACGGGCAGCCGGTGGCGGCTCGCACCTGCATCCCGGGCCAAAACGCGGCCAGCGACGAGATTGTGCCCTTCGCCATGCGGCCCGTCTGCATGTTGACGTCGAGGATCCACGAGAAGCCCTTCCAGGGCTCTGGAACGGCCATGTAGTGCTGCACCCGCACGTACTGGTCGACGAACATCGCGAGGTACCACTCGTCCCCGAAAATGAGGTACATTTTCAGGAGGTACTCGTAGTACGAGTCGACCCCCGGCCCGATCGACGTCGACTTCCCCACCCACGCCCCCGTGTCGCGATGAATCGACGACCCGATGAGGCCGGTGTTGGGGTCTCGCCGGGAGAAGAGCTCCATCACCGCGCGGTCTGCGCGCTCGCCGTACTCTGGCTTGCCTGTGAGCTCCGACAGCAGCCGGAACTCGATCGCGAGCGTGCCGATGCACGCCGTCCATGTGTGCCGTGGCGACCCGTACACGTGGCCCTTCGTGAGGCTCAAGAAGTTTGCCGGGATGCCGGTGGGTGTGTCGAACGCCGGCATCAGCCGGTCGCCGAGGTCTTGCGCCTTGCGCAAGAACATGCCGTCATAGCCGGGCACGAGGTCAGGGTTCCGCACTGTGGCCACATGGGCGCTCAGCAGGCCGCCGAGGGACCTGCAACACAGCGCCGGGGCATGCATGCATGCACACACACACACACACACACACATGTATACAGGACAATGGCGCAGGGTGCCCACGGATACACCTGCTCTGTCTATGCCAGCTCTGCGGGCTGCCGTATTGCGACAAGCAGATTGCGCACCGCTTCGCGCGACACCATGCATGTTCCGCGACCACTGTGCACCATTGTGCGACCGCGATGCACATACCGCTTCGCGCGACACCATGCATGTTCCGCGACCACTGTGCACCATTGTGCGACCGCGATGCACATACCGCTTCGC
>JAUMHO010008171.1:0-12368 GCA_032360965.1 Ulva armoricana | reverse complement strand
TTACGCCGTGATTGAGTGATTATCCTTGATTGACCGTATCTGTGGCATTAGGCCAAGGCCATATAAGCTATGAGCCTTTAACTGTAATTACTCTTTCGTCAACTAAGTCTCACATGGCATCTGTCTGACTGCGCACTGCCTTGTCGACCTCCCCACGCAAGGTATGCTGTGCTGTCTCCCTGCGTGTATGTGATCTGACCAGATGCCTGCGGACAGAACCCGCCTATGAGTTACAACAGTATCATCCCATACCCCTTTTGGCGTATAGACACCCTGACCATGCTGGTGCTTGATCCCTATCCCGTGTAGAACCCGTCCACTGCCCTGCTCTCCAGGTGACGCATGCGATCGCGTCAGGGGTATGCCAGACAAGGCACCCCCCAAGGTTGAAGCTGCTTCACCAGATCCTGGAACTTCTCATCTGTTCTGTCACGATAACATAGCAGATAAGGGATCATATCCCGAACCGGCATGTCAGGGGCAGCAAAATCTTCGGCTTCAGCCCGCTTCTTCTTCAACCCCCCAGGCTCCCCGTGTTCTGCACCCCTGCTTCCCTCTCCGTCCTGCTGGTTCTTTTGCCCAGCCTCAAACTCCTTTTGTGCTTTTGCATGCAGACGCCTTTTCCCCTTTCTCTAACGCACTACTGAGCGTCAGATTCTGCGTATTTCACATAGCCATGTACGCCTCTGGCCACAGATATGCAGGCAGGTCAGCCCCAGTCATCGCAGCACGCACAGACTCACCTAGAAAACCTATTTTGCGCTCTACCAGGCCATTAGAATCATGCTGCGCGGTGTCTGTGAAAGTATGAATGATACCCTTCCAATCACAAAATTGTTGGAGTGAATGCGATTTAAACTCACCCCCCTTGTCTCTATGCAAGATTCTAACACTTGGCTCCCCCTCACGTCCGATCTGGGCTTGTATGCGCTGAACTAGCAAAGCTAATAACTGCTGCAAGTGGGACATACCCACTGCCGCGATCACTAGCCCCCACCCCCTGCCGCGGCCACGTCCTCGGCCTCGGGCTCCCTTGCTGGTGTGTTTCTTCAGATAGTTCCTGACCTCAGCATGCAGCTCCGGGCAGTCCTCACGGATGTGCCCGGTCTTGCCATACTCATAGCACGCCCTGTCGCCCCCCGCAGCCCCGCTCACTGCGGCCATGACCGCAGCTCCCGGTGCTGGGGGTGCACGTGGACCGCGAGGTCCATGGCGCTGGCGGTGTCCCCTTCCGTGGAACTAGCGCCGCTGCTTCTGTTGGTTGATGGACTGAATGTAGCGATAGTGGTTAGTCAGACCAGCGATGATCTCCGGGAAGGGCTTGTCGGCTAGTGAAGCGCGCAAGTGAGCACACTCCCGGTCTACTTCCAACAGCCGTGTCCTGAAGTGCCCATCACTGATGGACTCACCTAAAGCCATCAATTGGTTATGCACTGTCATGCAGTCATTGACGTGCTGCTCCATGGTTTTGCCATGCTTATCGAACCGCTGGAACACGTTACGTTTCTCTGCATCTATGGACGGCATATATTAAACCAACAGCATCTCCCAGGCCTCATGCAGATACGTTGTTCCTAGAACACACTGCTGATCATGGTTTGGCAGACTAAGCAGTATAATTCGTCTTGCTGCATCATGCTTCACCATGTCAGAAGGATACGGGGGACGCTTAAACAGATGTCCTATGTCATGCGATGCAGGCCAGATATCAACCTTGCGCTTAAAATCATTGAAGCGCTCAGTTTTGCTATCCCACTTGGGCTGGATGCCCTTCTCTAGGCTAGTCGGCATTAGCATTCAAGCGCAACATCGCAGTGACGAATGACTCGACATCTATAACCGACGGTGCCGTTTGCGCTGGCATACCAGCGCCTGTGGCTACGTTCGCCATAGCGTTCGCTGCCGCAGTCTGGCTCCTCGTTGCCCGTCTAGGCGGATCACCGCCTCTAGCATCACCTCGCGATTCAGCGACAATCTGAAAAGGACTTGGGCTAGCGTTCGGGTCTGACATCTTGCAACAGTGGCCATAGCCTTGCTGCTGGACAGGGACCCATGATGCAACCTTATGCCATAGCATATGCCATCAACAAGGCACATAGCCCTGTCTATGCGGTTCAATGCATTCATCTACTGTTGTGCTCACTGGAAACAGTACGATCGCGTCGTCAGAGCGCGCAGCACGATCAGCAGACATTTTCTTGGACTCATCCTATCACGATAATATCCATTCCAATTTACATGACCAATACCATGCTGTAAACCGGGACCGAGTCCCGTAGACCAGAATGGATATGGATATACCGGACAGGCAGGGAACATTGTACGGTCATACCGAACCGGGTCGGTCGGTATACTTCTACCACGTACAGTTGTTAGACGGTTGGCTTAATGCAGTCATAGTCAGAAAGAGTAGTTACAGCATATTGACCACTGCTTATATCAGCACACATACTGGTCAATCATGCCTACAGATCCTACCATATCACTCATGAGATCTCTCCTCAGCGTCCCCGTCAGCGGCCCCTAGATGCACTCCATGCATGGCCATAGCCTAACATGTGTGCACCACGGACTAACGTGCTGAGTCAGCCTGCATGTCATGCATAAAGCACCGGGCTGTATCACAACATTCCTGGCCTGGCATATGGCTGGGAGTGCCAAGGGGCATTGGTTGCTGCGAAGCATGTTATGAGATACTTGCAAAAGACAATGAATTTCGGCTTACAATTTAAGCGCTCTGGGGAGAGCAGTGTAATGGAAGCGTATACTGATGCTGATTCTGGTAAAGCTAGAAGCTTAAACAGTGTGTCTAGTACCTTATTGAGGATGTATGGAAACTGTGTGTTTTGGAGGTCCAAACGATAGGAAATCATTGCTGGAGATACTAATGAGGCTGAGGTCATTGCGATGAGTGTTGCAGCGAATGAAGTCATGTGGGTCAAGCAGTTGTGTACTAACTTGAGCATCACTTCGAAGAAGCCAACATTGTGGGGAGATAACAAAAGCACCAACCTGATGGCTGCTAACCCAATTTCTAGTGACCTGTTTGAGCACATTCGTGTGAGCCAGCTGAGGGTGAGAGAGGCTGTAGAATTGGATGAAATGTTTGTTGAGTGGATAGGAACCATTGAGATGTTCGCCGATGGGCTAACCGAGGTGTTGGCTGGGCCTGCACAGTGCACTGTCTGACATGAGGAACAAGCTACATCTAGCTGATGTGGGGCCAACCCCACCACCCATTCTAGAAGCACCTTGTGGGGGAGTCCCGTAATATGACGGCTGTGCCGCGCATGCATGGACTGCGGCGGCGCTGCAAAGGCACTAGAACATGCATGAGATATTACCACAGATCCGCATAATGGATTATGCGGGATCTAGTGATTGTGTTGACTGTGGCAAATAGGCCAAGGGCTATATAAGGTATGCGCCTAAGACTATAACTACTCATTTGTACTATAGTCTCACATGATCTGAGTCTAACAGGCCACATAGCCTTGTTCTTACCCTAAGCAAGGTATGCTGACCTGTGTCTCCAGCGTGTATATCATCTTGCCAGCGCCTGCGGGCTGACCAGGCCTATGGGTTACAACGTCAGTATCGATGTGGCCATGCCCATCCACTGCCAGGGTCTGTGTCTAAAAAGCAGAACAGGGGACGGGAGAATTCATTCACCTTGTGGCGACTTCAGCGACTGCAGGAACCTTCTGTCGCCTGACCCTGGATGTGGTGCAGCTGGACTTCTCTGGCGAGAAGGAGGTGGATGGAGATCTGAAGAAGTAAAGTCTGGAGTCTTGGGCCGAGTCAAGCATGTCAGATTGTAGAGTGACCTGGAACAACGAGATGTTTGTCAAGTTTAAGCTCCTGTCGAAGCAGTCGCCTATATACAGCGCAACCGTTGCAGTGTCGGTAGGACTGCAGCACATCGCTTCCAGCTCGGGAAGAGGGCGCGGCGGATGCGAAGACCATACGGTGCGCACAGCCTGATTGCGATCCATAACTTCTTTGAAGACACGAGCACATCACACTGCCAATGGAGACTCGTAAATATCAGTGCGCATCACGTGCAAGGTGGTAGCGACCCATCCGAGCATGGCGCATGAACACTCGAATTGGTAATATGCCAGCTGTCCAAGCGCGCGGCTGGAAGGATGGCGCAACGCCATGCAGCCAGTGTGCACAGATTTGGTTACATGCACAACTCTGCGGCGGATGAGTGAACAGTTTGCGTGCTTGGGGCTTCGAAGTTCTGCACTTGCGACGAGCAACCGGAGAACACGGTGCAACTGCACCATCATCAACACGTATGGTGCTGGATTGTGCCGGACAGCCAAGAACATGTGTGGATCCAAGCGCAGGAAGGCTGAAACGAGGCTGCAAGCAGTGCCACCGTGACATGCTGTGAGGAATAATAGTGTGACTGCATAAGAATGATCATGCTGGGCATGGTGGAGTGTAATGCCACATAGTCCACTAGAGTGTGCATTGGTCACTAAAAGCAACTAAAATCATGAGCATAAACATGCATATATATGCATGTATGCAGACTGGTGGCACGGATGTGCTCATCTGTAGTACTATTGGTTTGGACAAGCATGTAGGAAGTTTCCATCATGCTTAAGAATTAGAAGCAATAACGCGATGCCTGTGGTGAGGTATAACGAGGCACAAGGAGTTGAGAAGTCCATGGGCATGCCCAAGCACTGATGTGCCGTGGGGATAGCTGGTGGTGGTGCCGCGTGAATGGTATATAAGTGCCGTGCAGTGGTCAATCTTCATCTTGATCGATGGAATCACTGCACAGGTATGCATGGCCTACCCCTGACATGGACATGGTTGTTGTGCTAGGTTGATACATGTAATGTTGATACTGATGTGAAGCAGTAAGCTTGATCAGTACATGGATTGCAGGTGTCTTGAGGTGCTATATTTACTTGTGGAGTTTATATACATCAAACACCAGTGATTGTTCATAGACCTCTAGAGAGACACAGGTTGCAACAACATCCCTTCCAGTTGATATGAGAGGCTGGCACACGCACAAGACAGGCCTTTTCTGAGGTGATCTCGGGGGGTTGGCTTGGGCACAGCATCTAGGGCTACTCTGCAGCTGTCCCTGATTCCAGATTAGGTTTTGCCCTGAATCAGGCAGCAACATAGAGGCATCACTCAGCTTTGCAACCGTGAGCGCGGCTGTATTTATGCCCCAATCAAACCGCCGAGCTCCGGATTTGATTGGACATTGAATACATAGGAGACAGCCGTTTGTTGTTTCACCTTTCGAATTCGAACACAAACAGATAGGAGCAAGAATAACCTTGCATGGCTTCCTCGCTTCCTCGCTTTAGCGGCATAAAATTTTTAGCTTCGACGTTTGGTGGCGCTACGTGAGACCCACGCTTGAATTTAGAAGGTAATAAGATGCCTCGGGAAGAGATCGGTTCGACTTCCTTCGTGAAATAGTGGACAGATTCCGTGGACGGCACCCATACGTGGGCAGCTCCATACAGAGTCGCGCCACGGTTTATACCTTCGCAGCAGATTATACAATAGCATACGTAACTAACAGTCCGGGTTAAGCACCGGTCCCTGCCGGGTCGAGCACCTCTCCCTGCCTGAGTGGTTCTCTCCTCGTTCATAGGTGAGCTTTCTGTAGACGATGTATTCGGAGACAAAGGTCTAAGAATTCTTCACGCATAATTTAAACGTCGTCTGCACTGTCGCCAGCTTCGGCAGTAGCGAAAGCAGTATCCCACCTAGTCGGGAAGGCATGAGGTAATAGCTTCCAGGCATGTCTTGGTCGGTCCAGACTAATGTCCACACCATGGTGTGTAGGGGGGCCTTGATCCCTGACCCTTCAGCCGCGCGCGCCGCCGCTATGCATGCATGCACGCATGCACCGGCGACCGCCGGACGGGGTCAGAGCCTGCGGAGGCGGATCAGGCCTTCCGACCTAACCCACAACAGGAGCGCACCATTCCCCCCTTCAAATAGCCCCCTTCACTGTTCCCCTTACACCTCTACCGGGCTCGCACCCGGGCCCGCCAACCCTAGGGCCCCCCAAGCCCCCACCGCGTTATCAACCGGGTGCGGTCCTGCCTGCAAAACCCCGGCCCCAAAGCCGCCTTCACCGGCCGGACACTGCATGAGGCTGAACATGGCCCTAGTGGCCTCCAGCGCCTTCGCCGGGGACACCGTTAGGTACCCTCTTTACGCCATCGACCTCCAGTCACCCTGGTGCTGGATCGGGTACCCCCGCTCTAAATGCATATGAGGCTCCCCCGCGCCGGAAGCTGTGCCCCGCCATGGGCGCTGGGTCCACCCCTAGCAACCCAGCCATTTGATTTGCCGCCCCTACTAGGTCCGCATGCAACAGGTCCTTGACACCCCCGTCGTGCACCCGGTAGCTGAACGACTGATACACGGCCATGGCTGCGCTGGAAAACCTGCTGGTCTCAACATGGCTCCGCCACGCTTCGACCCGATCCAGAGCATGGCCCCGCAGCCCCGCAATTCGAATTGGCGGCGGCCCCTGACCTAACTGGCACGTCTTCGACGTCCGCAGCGACACTACCAACGCGTAGTGGGTCCCGTCGATCTGTACGTCCGAAACGCGCAAGCATCTGCCCTGCACCGACGTATTGGACTTCCGGAAGTAACCGAAGAATGTGACCAGGTAGCACGCCCACAGGGCTGAGTGGTCGGCCCGGCGCAAGTCCATGCACTAGCGGTACTCGACCAACATCTCCGGCGTAATCGGCTGCTTTTTCTTAGGGGCTCCCGCATCCGTTCGGCGCATGCCCCTGAGAGTACGGCGCAGCTGCAGCCACGCCTCTGGCGTGGCAAATTCGGTGAACCCACGAGCGCAGTAAAATTCTTTGAGGCCTTTCAAGTATTGCAACACCGTCGAAGCCCGTACCGACTAGAACACGTAGGTCACGTACGCCATGATGAACTGTTCGGTGGGTCTATCAAAGCATTTACCACATGCCGTGTACACGCAGAACTCGCAAGAATACCTCTCGTGAACACTGTATTGCGTCCTGGTAGAGCCGGCCAACGCCATATGCTGAATCTCGCCAGCCCGGCCCAACAAGTCCACCACTCGCCGGTGCGCTGCACGCTGCACGCTGCACATGTTGTTCACACATTGTACGAGACATGACATTGATTACAACATCGCCAAGAATGGTGACCTGTGGCCACCCCTAAGGTAGCTCCACTCCTGGGCTTGTCTGCCAAATTCGTACCACTGTGCCCGGGAAAATGGAACTTCCAAAACATTGTCCTCGCCCGTAATGTGCCGAGGGCACACCCGGCAGTTCAACCTTACCGCTAATGACGGGAATACGCGCACCAAATGCGCCAACGCCAGCGAGTCAAGGCTAGCTGAAGGTCCCTAATGCATTTGCATGCCGACATGCTATCCGACCGCAACACCAGGAATCGGTTCCGGACCACGTCGGAGAACGCGTCTAGTAGCACACAGAACGCGAACAACTCCCAATGATTTGAGTGCACCGACGGGTCCTCCCACCAGCCCCCCGCCACTTGCCGGTGTACCCCGGGACTGCACACCCCGTACGCCTCGCCCTCCTGCCACGGGTACTTCGCGTTGCAATCCTCCCCGGTCAGCCCGATGATGGCCCCGTCCACGAACACACCAATGTCTCCGGAACCGCCCCGCGCATCCAGGCAGGCTTCGACCTGCTCGTGCTCCACCCCCGCAGCTACCATCGCCACGCCCCGATCATCGTCCATTCGTTCGAGATGTGCTAGCCACCAGCGCATATCCTCTTTTAGAGCCCTATTGACATGGATCTTATGGTGTCCCGCGCGGACCACACCGTCCGCTCTGTAGCGCAGCCTCCGCACACCGTGCAAGAATTCCCTACCTCCATACACCGCCGTCGAGCAGAAGCTCAAGTAGCCGAATAGGCTGTCTAGCACCCGCCGCGTCACTTTGGCGGCGCTCAGCACTTGCCTAATCACGGCTTGAGCTTTCTCCAGATTATCCGCCGGCAGCGCCACGGTTAATTCTAGTGCATTAAATTGCAGGCCTAGCCACGGCAGGTCATGTCTCGGTGCGATGCACTTATGTGGCAGTCTATTCACGGTAAGCCCCAGATCCTCGAGGGCCTCGAGTATGAATTTCCACATACGCTCACAGTCGGCTTCCAGGTCGGCCACGACCAACCAATCGTCACACACCACAAAAAACGTGCACTCAGCTCACCAAGCCTAGTGCGCCCATAGCGCTACGCACGTGCCATAATACCACCATTGAGAATCTGTACGCCACCTCCGGGGCATTCCTCTGCCCGAAGTTAAGACGCGTGTCCACAAACATCTTCCCGTCCCACTGAAATGCCATGAGCTCTCAGCTTGCCGGGTCCAGCGGGATGTGCCTTAAAAAGGCCGATATGTCTATCTTCGCCATATATCACCCCTTGCGGAGAGCAGCAAATGCCGCATCCACCTTATCATACCCCAATCTGACATAGTCAATCCTATCATTCCAGCTTCCGTCCGCCGGCGCTGAGAAATCGTGAATAATCCTTACTTTGTCCTTCCCCTTCGGTATAAGACCTCAGGGGTGGATTGCTATGCGAGTGCGCAGTGGAAGCGAGGAGACGCGTGCATACCTGAGATATTTATGTTACTTTGGGCCAAAGTGTTATGTGAATGTGCGGAGTACTTAGCACATTACGCTTGAGATCCTCGGAACATACCTGCATGGTCAGTATCATTGTGGCACTAGACCACGTTGCGGGGCCGCGCAATGAAGCGTGCCGGATTGAGTCATCACATGCCGGGCTGGCTACTGCCACGTGGCTTGTCGAGGATTCATGGAACTCGGCTGAGACGAACCGAGGCGCTTTCACAACATGGATCCACTTATACCGTGCCTTCAGAGTGGCCGACGCCACCGCCAAAAACCCCTGCTCGAGTTCGTCTTTCAGGATACTAGATGCCATTTCCACCCGACTCGGGACAGCACAGCTACCGTGGTTACGGATTTGAAATGGCTCCAGCCGACCCCTCGGGTCCACCATAGTGAGGCCATGTTCTAGGAAATAGCTTACAAATTCGAAACCGGGCGCACCCCCGCACCGTTGGCGCCACACCCGCCGCTGTATCCGCAACGGGGTAGCCTCAAACAGCCGGAGTATCCGTGCTCGTTCCCTACCCAACGTATTGGAACGCCACGACTCCATCCTGCCTGGTAACCTGAGGACAGATGTCGCCTTCGACTCTTCCTCCGGACCCAATGCCCGGCCACTATGGGACGTGCCCCCACATACCTCCTTCCCTATCCATATCCGGCGCACGCGCCCGGGAGGTCGCGCCTCGGGCGCCGGCCCACACAGTCACTTCTCGCCTCGGCCCCTACCGTAGTTACCCAATGGCGGGCGCTAGCCGAGGTGTCCCCTACCCCGACCCCCCCGGCGGTCCCTAGTGCCGGCCTGCCCCGGCATACGGTAGCGGCGGGCCTACTCGCTGGTCACCCGCAAACAACGCGAAATTGCGTTTGGTTAGAATGCCCCTATCTCTCATCCACTTTGCGCCCGGACCCCTTGCCGAGTCGCTATCAAGCGGGTCACATTCAATCAACACTTCTCTCACATTCGCGGTGGCCCCGGCCGCCTCCTCGCTCGCTCTTGCCACCCGCCAACACCATGGTCAGTTGCATCTAGTACGTCCCGTGGTTCGACATCCACGGGAACTTCGCCCGAAACGCCCACACCTCAAATTCGTGCACAAGCATGACTACCTCCCGCCACTTACGCTGGCCCTCGCCCGGCAACAGGTTCTGCGTGGCTTTCTGGACCGTCTCAAGGCACACCACGATGCTTGCTACCCAACGACCGTGGCTCTCCGTTTCACCTGCGGGGTGCACATGGCCCCGTTTCCTGGCCTTGGCCAACCGCTCATTCATCATATCCCTCACGAACGGGGCGGACAATGGTTCACACAAAAGCGCCCTCTGCACTTTCTCATGACATATTGACTTATCAACCAACAAACCACCCCTCTCATTGCTCGCCGCTCGCGGTCCCCATCATGATGCTCAAATGCTTGTTCCTGGGAGGCCTTGACGCCATGCCGTCTTCCCGGACAAACCGTACGGACCACCGGAGGCAAGCTGCCTCCGGCTCTGCCTCCTTCGGCCCCGCCGGTGCGGGCGGGCCCGCTGGCACCGTCAAGACGCCGATCCTCTTGGAGCCGCCTGTCTAAATGTGCACCGCAAACTGCCTCGCCCATTCTGCAAAAAATTCACCGCCGGCGTCACCGCCGTCCTCCATATTGCACACCTCGGGCACTGTACACCTTAGTACACGCTGTCTCCGTCCCCTATCGGAGTCCCCGTGATCCTCGTAGCCACTAGTCTCGTCATGCATGTTGCTCTCACTCTTGTCACATGCACTCGCGTGTGCACAGGCATCGTGTTTACCTCTGAAAACAAGACGCGTCGCCCCATACGCGGCCCGCTCACTCGCATCACATGGCCATGTGCTCGATAAATCCTGTGCTTGTCCCACCACACATCCGGCACCACGGCCAACACTGCCAGGCGCCCACCGGCACCCGGACAGCCGTCTGGCCCACCACTGCCTATATTACTTAATCGATGAACACGTACATTAAGAGGATAGCATACCCGTGTGGGGTGTTGACGGGTCGATGCCGAGAAGGAGGAGCGGGTCGCCAGCCAGATCCGAATGAAGTCCCGTTAGCTCGAGGAACGCCGTCACCTGGGCCTGCGGAGCGCTGTCCGTCGCCAGAGCGGCCGCGACCTCCGGTCTCGAAAGGAAAGTCCTCCTAAAGTCGACAGGAGCCCCCACATCGATCCCGAGGTCCGCCGGTGGCATGATCCTCCCGTGTTGATCGTGAGCACCCTCCGGATCCATGCCGCAAAGTAAAATTTTTTTCGGAGCCGCGCCACTTGGCGGGACTGGGAGTGGGATGATTGGGCAGGCGCAGAAAGCAAGTGATGCGGTGCACCATTGTGTGATACATCTAGCGTGCTCATGTTACAGGAGCTACACACCCATGGTCGCGAACAATCCCGTTTCAGACCGAGCTTGTCATACCCGCGGGTTAACGGGAGAGAACCCGTGCAATATAGTGAAGTTTCCATATTTCTAACCTTACTGTGTCCGAGTCAAGCTCTGCTCCCTGACGGGTTGAGCCCTGCTCCTTGACGGATCGAGCACTGCTCTCCGCTGCCAGATTAAGTTATACCAAGCTTCGGGCAGGTCGTTGTGCGGATGTCTTTTGCAATTGAAGATCCGGGCTCTCCGGGCGAACTGGAGAAGTTACAAGAACTTCTCCATGAGAGTTGTAAACCAGGATCGTGGCCCATAGGCCAGACTGGATGTGGATACACCGGACAGGCAGGGATACCGCACGGTCATACCTAACCGGGTCGGTCGGTATACTTCTACCACGTGCGGATGTTAGACTTGGGTCGAATGCAGTCTTATTCAGAAAGAGTGATTACAGCATATTGACCTTTGCTTATATCATCACACACTTCGGTCAATCATGCCTACGATCCTACCAGATCAATCACTGAGATCTCCCTGGATCTCCTCAGCGTCCCTGTCAGCGACCCCCGGATGTACTCCATGCATGGCCATAGCCTAACATGTGTACAACTTGGACTGACTGCTGAGTCAGCTTGCATGTCATGCATACAGCGGGCTGTATCACAACAATGGTCAGGTCCAGGTCGGAAATGCATGAAACACTGCAATTGTTGTTTGAAAACCAGCGCGATTCCGTCGCAGAATTGCGCACGCACTCAGAGTCGAACACCTTGCAAGTGTCTGCCTGTCACTCCGCTATGCGGCTGTTAGGGAATTATTGCAAACGCCGTTTTATTGCTATAAATCGGACAACCGATGAGATCGCAGACTCCCTTGTTTCTCGGTGGCTCTGGCGGAGTTGAGCAAAGCCGTTGTTAACCGCACTGACAAAGGCCCGCATGCCTCTGCGCACCCCGCTTGCCACCGCTGGTGCCGACAACATATGTTTTTGACAGCTTTAGGACCGATACTCCACAGCTGTCCGCACCTCCACTGCCACAACACCATGTGTCTGTCGCTACTGTCATGCAAGCAAACTGTGGCCCCAATACGAGGCCTGCTAAGGAGCAGCATCAGCTGCCTGTACAGCCGCCGCAGCCGCCGCCTGTGCGTGATCGGGCTCGCTTGTTTCTGGCTGGAAATGGCATCAATACGGAGACTGCACTAGACACATGTAAACTGACCACAAACGCGTTCATGGCGAGATCCTTCTACACCTGTTTACGCCGCTATGGCAGCCTGGGAATAGCACGCCTATCCAGCAATCCGTAGACTGCA
>JAUMHO010008160.1:0-12371 GCA_032360965.1 Ulva armoricana | reverse complement strand
TTGATGCGACCACCGTTCCCTCACGGGTCCTACCCTGTTTCAACAACTTCCCTCTGCATTCCTATTACAATCTTGCACCATTCTTGAAAGCTTCTCCAAGCCTTCACATGTGAAGTGTACAATAAGTACTGCACCATCCTTGTAGTGCACCATCTATATAGATGATGTATGCGGTTGCTGTTGTTGCTGAGCGGGTCGGGGGGATGGGCAGCAGGGAACGTGGGTGGGGGAGGGTGGGGGGGGTGAGGTGCTACCGCGGCCGAGCTGGCTTGAAAGTAAGCCGGAAGCTTCCTTAAGGTGTAGTTACAAAAGAGTACAAGGGCAAACCCACAAAGTGGACCAAGGTCATGGAATCAGACAACAGCAGCACAGGTCCTTAAGGTGTCCTTGCTGTATACACTTACGTAAGTGCTGTGTCAATCCGCCATCATTGCAAAGTTGGGATAACACAGCCCTGAAGCGATTGCCGTCTATCGGGTCTTTCGCGGAAATGATGATAGCTATCAGTATTTGAACTAGGTCAATAAGTTTGGCTATTTGGGTCATGAGGGCTGGTGTCGGTGGTGTCGCGGAACGGGAACCACGACTCGGACCTGAGGGATCGGGGGGTGGAATTTCGCCTGTAGTCGACATCCCAGTATACGTGAGCAAGGGGGAACTACAAGGATACCGTGTATCTTCAAACATGAGGTTAAGAACATGCACGTGGATGCTGCTGGTTACAGACTGAGCGGGCAGATCGTGACTAGTTTCGGCGCCGGCCTTGCCAAAGGGCCTCATCAGACGTCAGTCAGCACGGTCAGTCATCAATCATCAACGAATCCAGCGTGACAGTTCCTAATATGGCGTAAGAGAATGATGCGATGCATGGTGACGCACACCCCTGCTGCTGGGTCGTACCGGTCAACATCATACTGAGAAGGGTCTCTGGTAACATATTGGCGACATGTATCGCGGACGCCATGGTCATCGTGGCCCATAACGCCTCAAGGGTATGGTTGCAGTGCAAGCTTGCAGCCCCCAGCCCCCAGGTGCCCCAGGTGGGGGCAGCCCCCAGGTGCCCCCAGCCCCCAGGGTGCCACTCCCGCAGCCCCCAGCTGCAGACCACCCGTTGCAACGTATGTCACTATACTGTACGTATGTCACTTCTACCAGTAAACCTTGGCGGCGCCGTGCACGCGTGGCAGCGACTGGCACGACGCCTCCGCCACACGCTCGATCTTCCCAGATGCCATTGCAACCCCGTGTTCTTGATAGGTGGCAACTAGTCCTGTCCGAGTCTCATGCAGCTGTGCTCACATCTTTGTTGAAGTTCGGATCTCTCTAGGCCTGTCAGCTTTAGTCTTGCTGCAAGCGTCGACGTCTCTGCTCCAATAACAGTGCTGGTGCGTTGGCAAGTGCTCTCCGACGCCTCCAATCAAATGCTTTGAATTATATATCTGTCGCTGGGGTGATTTTGGTACCCGAACGCGGCATGCGCGTCCATGTTCAGAGGTCCTACCGGGACCTCTGCAAGTTCCGCCAGGCGACACGCAACGTCGATCAACGATTACAAGTGACCCAAAGAGTATGAGGGTGTTTTTCCTACCGAAATTACGACCTGATTTGCACATCCAAGCTATGATACTGTGCCATCGAGTTGTCGAAGGCATCGATCTCGTGCTCGAGTCTACTATAGCGGCCGGCCGACATCTGTGGGTGTTGTGTACGGGGGCGGTGGTCTGCCACAGATGCAAACGCAAACCGGTGATATTGCGCGGTAGGAAGCATACCGTACTGGTCCATACAATACATGTGTTGCCAGTTTGGGGTTAAGATCAGTTCGGGAGCCACACGGAGTGGAGGCGAGCACGACCAGAAGCGTCGCAGCCCCTAATCAAAGGAATACATGTAGCACAGCGAAAAGAATACACGAAGATGTGCATAATTGACTTCATGACATACTTGCGCAATGTGGAAGCCTCGTGCGTTTGTTCTTGCGTCCGAACAAATGGCTGTGAGCTTGGGTGTGGCATGCATGCGAGACTCCGCCACGGATCCAGCAGCATCCACGTGCATGTTCTAAACCTCATACTTGAAGATACACGGATGCAAGCAAAAATGGGGAATATGCATGTCCATTCTCGATATTATGCGTGTCATCCTTGCGCAGGGAACATGCTAATCTTCTCTGTAATTATAAGATGTCCCGAAGGACAGTTACTACGTATGCGCTTCAGCTGCAGCCTTGCAATTGCCTGCAGCCTGCAAGTGCGGCCTCTGGGGTGAGCCTTGTCCATGTTTTTGCTGCGGAGCCCATCTGTTGACATTCACGTTGCTGAAAGAACTGTCATCGCAATGTTGAAGCGTGTCTCCATCGACAAACCAGCTCTTCTGTGCAGGTGCTTGTCAAATGTCATGGCATCATCAGCGCTCCTCCAAGCGGCATGCTGCGCCTCGTGATGCCCGGCCGGTGAAGGCCCTCGCGGCAGCGGCACTGCTCCTCGTGTCACCATGGCTGCTCCCAGTGTGCGCCGACCAGGAGGAATCACCAGAGCCAATCTCAGTATGCGAGCAAGCAGCTTTGAAACTCGGTGCAGACCTGTTCGGGCCAAACAGGACAGACTTCCAGGTGTGCACCTCTTCGGAGGCATGGCCATGGATTCCTCTGTGTCCTCCAGACAGTGCTAGCATCTGCTGCGAGTCCTTAATGCATTTGGGATATATCGGTGAGAGATAGATACCTTCCAAGCACTTCAAGCCTACCTAGCTGTCATGCGCAAAAGGTGGGCAAAAGGTGGGCAGTGTCGGCACGTGGCGCCAATATACTGGTCCCCAAATTCATTAAAATACATGCTGTCTAGGTTATTTAATCACTGCGAGTACCACCTCGGCGAACATCACGAAGGCCTTCTAGAAGCTGGATTTACATATATATAACCTGCTGGACCAGCCTTCTGTGTCAAAAGGCACCGTGTACTGCATGTAACCACACAGAATGCTTCAAGCATTGGTCAGCCTGCTCTTGCGGCACAGTGTTGGAACTTGGCCACAGGTCCCATCTTGATACTTATCTCCAGCAGCTGCTTAAAGCAGCACATGGCTTGCAGCCAGTGTGGTCACTGCAGTTTCCCCAGCTGGGGAAACAAGCATCAAACTGAAACGTTTGTTGTCACTGTGTTACTGAGGCCATGCTGCTTGCATGCAGGTACAGTGTTCTGTGCCGCCTGTGGCATGTTCCGACGTCCCTGTTTTTTCTGGGTACTGCCAGCTGCAAGGAGTGCCGGGGCCCTGCCAGAATGTAGTAATGTGTGGTGTGGCCTTGAATGATGACTGCGCTTCGGAGGTGACTGCATGCTGCATGGTTCCTATTGTATCATTATGTAATGCTTCGGAATCTGCTACTCCTGTGCATGAGGACACTCCCCCGGCCTCGGCTACTGAACTCATGTATGCTCGGGAGGCCCCTGGCATGGTCGTCAAGTCCAGGCACACAGTAAGCCGCAGGAGTCTGAGTAACACTGGTAACGAAGGCAACGAGGGGGATGAGGGCAATGCGGGCAATGATGAGTACGAGGAGAACCGTCAGCTACCTAGCCGTTTCGATTCAACGAGCGTGTGCAGCATCACGGCGAACAGCCACCAGGGCTTCTGTTTCAACACCTGCAATGTTAGGCAGCCTGAGGCTGGGTCACCCGCGATTGTCCAGCACGATCAAATTGATGTCCCAGATGCCGCATTCGAACTGTTTATCGATTATGAAATGCCTCACACTGCAGCTCCACTGGCATGTGACTCGACCCCACTCTTGTTCGCCCCAGCAGCGGTCTCGACCCCTGTCCCAGCCCCAGCGCTCAATCCAATCGTTTCACCCACCCCGGCAACGGCCTCCGCTCCCGTCCCAGCCCCCGTACCCGCGCCAGCCCCAGCACCGCTGCTCCCTCCAACAGCCCCCTTCATCGCCACCACCCCAGCCCCTCAGAGAGTTGAAGCTCCAGCCCCTGCACCGCCTGCCCCAAAACCTGCACCACCACCCCCTCTAGTTGCCGCACCAGCCCCTGCACCTACATCATCTGCGCCGGTGCGCCCCGCACCTTGCGTAATTACCCCCCTGCAGACATTTGATTTGTATATTTTAGAACCGGTGGCGTGCTCAAAGTGAGTAAAGAAATAGGTTCCGCTGCCGCGCCGATTGGCAGGTGCATGACATGGCCAGGCGTGTCAACCCACCGATGGCCAGCAAGTGCCTCTTTTACACATCTTGTCTTGGACTGGCGTACACGTGGGCTGCATACAGGCCCCGTCCGCGACAGCAACCGCTGCATCAACCCCTACGCCCTCCCCTGCCATTCCCCCCGCCGCTGCCCCCGACCACCGCACCACCGCACCTGCACCTGCCACCGGCAGCGCAAGCAGTGAGCGTCTTGGCACCTCCTTGGGTAGTCTCAGCAGCACAACCCCACCGCCACCCCCTCCCTCTACCACACCGACTGTCGCAATCGCCGGTGTGGTCGCCGGCATCCTTGCTGCTATTGTGCTGTGTGCTGCGGCTGTCATCCTCCTCGTGCGGCGCAAGCGAAGCCGCAACAACGATGGCAAAAGCATGAGTGGGGTTGCCAGAGAAGATGACGGAACGATTGCCGGTGGCCTGGACGACTGTATGGATCGTAGCGTGCAGCCCAGCGAGCCCAGCGTGCCCAGTGCTCCAGTTGCACCACCTGTATCAGGTGACGCCAGCACACACAGTGGAGAGTTGCCACCTGCTGAGCCTGACACCCAGGACAGACCTGATACTGCAGCTGGGCCAGGTGCTGCTGGTAGCGCCGCTGTGAAGAGTGGGCCCGCTTTAACAACAGACTGTGCAAACATCGGGCAAACCAGGAGCAAGACGGACAGCGAAGCCCCGGGGGTCGTGGTTTCGGATGCTGTGATCGAGGACAACCTGGCTCCTCCAAGCATCATCAGCAGCCTCGGCATGGCTGAGGACACCGCTTCATCCCTGGCCACCACCGACCGTGGGGGGCGCTCGGCTCGCATGAGGCCGACCGGGGCCTCCCAGGCAGTGCCTACGTCAACTGGAACGTCCGGGGTAGTAGCAGCCAGTGACGGCCACGGCACGGCGGCGACAGCGGATGCGCTACTGGCCAGGTCGGCGATGGATCCGGAGACAACGTTCAGCATGAAGACTGTCGGGGAGGAGCCGCGGCCCCCCGAGGAGGGGGCGGCGGCGGTAGACAGGGTCGCGTGGCTACACCACCAGCTCGATTGCTTCAGGTCAAACGACGTTCTGTTGGAGCGTTTCCGCCTACTTGGCGCAAATGAGCGGCGGCAGGGCGGTACGCTACGGTAGCTCTGCAATTTCAACATGATCATGTACTTGAGCTCAGTCAGCATATGCATCGACAAGACTCTGACTGGACCAGAATTTGCGTGCGATGGAGAGATTGCAACAGTGATCATGAGATCGCATGTGCTGTCCAAGCAGACCGACTCTAGATTCCCCGAGGGGTGCATATCTTGTGAGCACTGTCCCGCACGATACCGCCATACCATATTTCTTGGGGTCCAAGTAACGCACCAAAAGGTAGCATGTTAGTCTCACCCCCAGGTATGACACTCTGGTGTGTGTTCTGGTGCAGGGCAGGGGGTGGTGCAGTTTGCGGTCGGCAGCCGGGACGGCAACGCATATGCCCTCAAGTTCTTCGTCGTGCGGGACTCCTTCAATGCGGAGCGCGACCTCTACTCCAACTCTCCCCTCGGCAAGTTTCTGCCGCGCGTGGAGGCCATGCATGACAACGCTGATGGGTCGCTGGCCGATCCCCGTGGGCATTTGCTACCGCCATGCATTGTGATGGAGAGGGGGGAATCTCTCGATGAGTGGTCTCGTCGCGCAAAGCCTGACGAGTTCATGGCAGTAATGGTGCGATGCGGAGCATGTTTGATCGATGTTGTGCTGACCACCGCTTTGAATTCGGACTGTACAATCGTAATCATACCCGGCCACGCTTCCCTTCTTATCCGCATGCGGCTGCGGCGCGAACTGAAAATTGGGCACCTATCCTCCTCGTGCTCATCATGCACGACGCACGTACAGGGTGCACAGCATGGCAGCACAGCAGCACTGCAGCCACCGCACCTGACCGGGTGGATACTGCGCAGGTGCTCGCGAATGTCGCCGCACGCCTGCGCGACATGCATGCGGCGGGGTACGCGCACCGCGACCTCAAGCCGCCAAACGTGATGTGGCTACCGCGCGAGAACCGGTGGACGGTCATCGACTTTGGCTGTGCAGCCCGCATCGGCGAGGTTGCGCCCTTGAGCTTCACACTGACGTACGCGGCGCCGGAGGTCATCGCGGCGATGCAGGCGGGGCAGCGCACGATCGAGGTGTCCGGGGCGCTCGACGTTTGGGCGCTGGGGGTGATGGCATTTGAGATTCTCACTGGCGGTAGTGCATTTCCGTTGCCCTATGCGTCCAAGCACAATGTACGTCCTGCTCTGCGCCCGCCATGTGCATGTAGCTATCTCTATAGATATAACCGGTCCTAGCGCCGTGACTGACTGATTCAATAGAACTATTTTGAGACACAATCAATGGTGCAGTCATCAGCTGATTGATGGTGGGCTGTTTTGATGATGCCCCAGGTTGTTCCAGCAAATGTTCTAGAAATCATTCATATGATACCTAAAACAATCACCGTTTGAAAAAGATTTACATAATAATCCAGTATAGATCTGTTTGCCGCTGCTGGTTTTCACAGCCATTCATTTGCAACGTCATATGGATCTGTGCAGGTGATCGAGCAGCTGGAGGGGAGGCAGGAGCTGCCGTGGGAGGGCGGCCGCCTCAAGCCGGAGCAGCGGTCGCGGCTCGGGAAGTTCAGGCAGCCGGTGCTGCAGCTGCTGGAGCGCGACCCCGCCAAGAGGCCGACGCTGCAGCAGTTCTGTGATACCTGCTCCAGCATCTTCTTCTCGACCACCACCATCAATCGGTAGTTGTGGTCTGAGCAGTTTGACAGCTGCAATTGCAATTTCTGGGATAGAGCTTGCTTACCCTTACCCTTACCAGTTATGCCGCTTGCAGCAAGACGGGCAGAGGGTAGCGATGCTGACCTGGTAGAGTGTTTGGGTGACTATGTGCAAAGTCGGATTTTGACCGCCCCGGTTGCTGTGTTGTTCGATGCGCAAAATCTTCAAGCTGCTGTGCAAATTGAACCCCTTTGGCCGTGTGCTGAATAGGCATGCATGTTTTGGTGAGCCAGTATGTGCAGTACTTCTGCAAAACCAGACGGTGATCATGATGACTGTCAGCAAGAAAGATCACAGGAAATTGTGTTCAGATAAAGTAAACAATCATGCGCACCACTATTAATAATCAATTGGCAGCTTGCTAGAAGGCAGTATCGCCTAGTGTGTTGTTGTTCTGGAGCCTATGTTTCACTGATGCAGTACGAGTCAAGAAGCTTTGCGGGACTCAGGCTAGCGGTGAGTAAAAACCCGGGTGACTCTGCCACACTATAAAGAGACCACAAAACACAACACACATGAAATTTCATGTTTCGCGCCAAGCAG
The DNA here is from genome assembly GCA_032360965.1 of Ulva armoricana. Taxonomy (NCBI): domain Eukaryota; kingdom Viridiplantae; phylum Chlorophyta; class Ulvophyceae; order Ulvales; family Ulvaceae; genus Ulva; species Ulva armoricana. The sequence continues at coordinate 4,820 of JAUMHO010008160.1, read as the reverse complement.
GCCTGCCAGTGGGCCATGGCACCCCATCGCATAGGAACGATCAAACCTGAAGCATCAGGCTCACTGGGGCAAGACCTTGAAGGCAGTTTTGCAGACAAAAGGCCTGCTTCTGAGTAACCTTCTTCTGGAGCACGGCGAGTGTGCCAGCCAGTTCTGCCTGTGCACTGTGCCCATGGTGGCACAAAGCGCAGCCGGTAAATTTAAAGCTTGCAAGCATGATGGGTCGCTTCCCAAGGCCCGTTCAATTTCCCTAACTACCGCCTGCCCATGTTCGCCGTGTTGACCCTTTGAAATGCAGACCTATATGCGCCAGGCATTTGGGTCGGAATTGACGGTCTGCACCAATCCCCTGTGCGCTGAGCCCTGCTGAGTCCCGCATATGCATGCATGCAGCTGCACTGGCAGCTGTGCCCGTGTATCTTCAAGTGCCCGTGGCCCAGCTGTCGTTCCGTGGGCACTGCCACACATTCGCCTGCCAGCGCTTTTGTGAAGTCCCCAATGTGAGTGTTGTAAGATCTAGAGCAAAAGATGTGTTTCTGTTTTAGGAGTGCGACTCCCAAAAGTTTCTTACTTTCTTTCCGTCACCTTGCAGTATCGGGAGTGGCTACAAGGGCACGATTTGGGTACGCGGGGGTGTTACACGGAATTGAAACATCAACCCGGCAACTCCGAGGGGAAGTATTGAAGTGGCCAGCGCATCTTGAAGCAAAAACTCTTACATGCAACACAACAGTCACGTCACTCAGAAGCCACACAATACACGCACAAACCAAACCGTCAGACACAGTGAATTCCCGGCAGTGGACAGTGTCATCTCGGCATATCGACAGACCTGCAGGGAAGTGTGCGCTGTATGTACCGCAGCCATGCAACCTTCAGGCACGGTAGAAGCCATGAAGACGATGCTTGACACGAAATACACTTTCTGAACTGCACTATCGTTGCGTCTAGGAGGCTCCGTACGGAGGAGACGTTGCCAACCACCAGCTTCTTCACAGGAGCCGGAGTAGCACGAGCACATCATTTAGATTTGGGCCAGTACCGCCTTCTGTATCTGGATGAGAGGTGGTTCGGAGATCTAGATGGTGCGTAGAGCCTGTGACCGACTAGGGGTATCGGTTAACCCCTAACCCCTAGCCCCCCCCCTCCGAGGGGGCCACCGGGCTGTCGTGCATCGGTGTGTCCAGGACCGTGGCGTCCACGGCGATTGCGGCCGGCATTGGGACCGGGTCGGGGGTCCCTTCGTGCATGACCGGCCCTACCTCTGGGTGCATGGAGGCCGTGGATGGCAGCGTGTGTATTGGCACGGGTGCTTCGGCCTCTGCCATGTCGACGTCAGTGGCACAGTCGCGCATGATCACCGCGCTGCGTTGCGGTACACCCTCCGGGACCACATCATGCATCTCAAACATGATGGTGTCTGGCACTGCGCCATGTACACGTGTTAGGGCGGGCGACGGGACGTTACTCTGTGGGAATGGCCGCCGACCAGCCCGCCAGCACCGCTGTGGTACGCATCACATGACGTCAGGGGGGCCTGCATGTTGCTGCTGGCGGCTTGCTGGCTTTGAGACCGATTGCCTCCCGGCCTTCCCGCTGCCGGCGAGTGCGTTCCACCCGGAGCCCACGCCGCTGCGTGGGCTTCCCGGTGTACCAAGCTGGCGCACTGTGCTGACAGAGGGTGGGGCCGGGTTGTCGATTACTTGTCGAGCCCGGGCGGCTGCGAGTGCGGGGTCGGCGCTCGCTTCTTGGGCAGGGATGCTGCAACGCTGAGCGGCGCGTTGCCCGCCATTGCACGGGCTCGGGTTCTGCCCCTACCAGGGGCCCTTTCAATAACGTGGCTCGGTGAGCATGTGCCTCCGGAATGGGAGGTGATAATCGTGGCACACATGGCAACCGAGGCGAATCCATGCATCAGCCATGCTGTTTTCTGTGATGCTCTTGTGTACAGAGCGGCTGTGTGATAGGGCGCTGGACAGGTCTGCGAAGACCCCTGTGCATGTCGGCAGGCCACTGGTTGCGTCGTCGGCTTTTCTCCAGTCATCGAGGAGTTTGATGGCTCCTAGTCGCTGCTGGGTGCGTTGCGACGTCGCGTGGAGCGTTGGCGGCGATGTACACCTGGTGCAGTTGCACCTGCAGAAGTTTAGGACACGGGATCTCTTCTCGGTCCCTTTTGCCGAGATCAAACACAAATTGTGTCAAAGACCACACCACGCCTGCAGGTGTGTGCTTGACCCGTACAAGGAACGAGAGCTGTGCTAATTCCAGAAAGTACAATCTGCGAATGCTGACTACGTTCGGCTGGGCAGGTGTGTTTGTGCAAGGCTGTCCACAGTGGCGCGTGCAGTCGTAGAAGGATCTCGGCAGAGGCAGAGGAAAGCATTGACGTGCTGATGTATGTCCACATTCAACGGGCCTACGCATCAACGACAATATGTGAAACGCAGCGACAGTCACGAAAAGCTGACAAATCAATACTCATGATCAGCCACAATGCATGATCAGCCACAATGCAGCGTCTGCCGCTCTGATTTGGCTCATCCGCGTTGTCTCGACTCCAGCCGACAGTGGACAATGTGGACTCCTGGGGGGCCGCACGCGCGTGTCGCAAGCGCTGGCCGTCGCCGTCATGGGTGGGTGGCCCGTGACGCGCGTGGCTAGCGACGTCGGGGGGTGCATGCATGGCTCTGGGGCGACCTGGATTCCGCGGCCGGCTCTGGTTGTGTCAGGGTGTCTGTGGTTTACAGGTGCCGCGTTCGGGGCATTGTACGTTATTTGGCGAGTTGTTTTACTGTTGTCTGAGTGTTTATATATGACGTCTAGGTCAGTGGGTGGTTATGGGTGTGACATCTGTTTAGAGTGTGTGGTTGATCTCCTGTGTTAGTTGTTTTGTCATGTGCTGGGGTCGGCTTGTGATTTACCCCTTGGCGCTGCCGGGATTTTGGGTTGATCTCCGTGTAACACGACGTGTACCTTTGCAGCTCGTCACACGAAAGGTATATCACAGGGACACGACGAGCTATACGGCAGGTACCTTTTGACGGAAACAGGTACCCGAATAGAAACACCCCTTCATGTACCTTTCCATCACATAGCCTTTTGAGCTCGTCGGATACCTTGAAAGGTGCCAAAATTTGTCCAGAAGTTAGAAAGGGCCTGAAAGAGTACCCGTACGGCAATCCACCATCCTTGTAGTGACAGCTTGACCGTCATGCCTCCACATCTGTACGCGTGCATGAGTGCACGAAGTTGAGATGAATATGTTGGCTTCTGCTGCATATGAGACGGGCAGTGCTCTTTGTGCAGGCTTGACGGAGACACGAACGTCTTTTTATAAGTGTGAAGTGTGGTGGGTACTTCATGCTGTTTGGCTGGCATACTGAAGGCATATTGTGGGAATGCAGACTGTGTGAGTATTTTGTCCATGCTGGAGCAATACGTCAACAGCTCTGTTTCGCCACAGGTGAGATCATCCAATAGTGTATATTAATTGTAAGATCTGTGATGACTGGAAGGGTAAACAGACTGTGTGAGTATTCTGTCCATGCTGGAGCAATACGTCAACAGCTCTGTCTCGCCACAGCCAGTGAGTGACCCAAGTTCATACTGCTGCTGTCATCTCAGAGCTGTATTGGTTCCCATGATCTGCTAAATGAACCGTGTACAAAGTTCGAATGGGATCACCAGACCAAAGTATCGTGTACATGCGTCCAACATGTACATGCAACGGCTAAGCAGGTGTATGGGTACCAATGACACACAATCCCTGCAAATACCTGTGGTGATCATCCTTTACACGTCTTAACACAGGCTCCACCACCCTTCACCAAGCTCCACCATCCTCCAGCCCAGCAGCCAGCCGCTTGCACGCAGTCCGGCATACAAACTCTTCCATCGCCGCAGTTCTGCCGGTCATACTGGCCTCGTCACTCAACAAACAGCACACATGCATGCACCTCCTCAATGGCACCCTCATCAGCCCCAGAAGCGCTCGAGCCCAGCGCGCACGGCATGGCGATCATGCCGTTAGCGCGCCGCCTGCCCAGCCCCCACTGCGGCCGGATGGTGAAGCCAGCGCACACGCTCACCAGATGCTCTTGAGACGCCCCTGCCCACACACATTACCCGCCGCGTGCGCAGAACGTGCCACAGTGCAGGCCGCAGCGACTCTTCGCAGAGCCGCGCTGCTGTAGCAGGCCCACCCGTCGCACGCACACCGATATCGATGCCAGAGGTGGGTACGCACCTTGAGCACGGCGGTGTTCTTCTCAGACTTCGCCTGCTGCAATTTTTCCCACCGTCGATTTCACCAAAAGCGCCCAACATCACTTCTGATCGGGTCATCACATATAAGATAGACTTGATGTACAGCATCCAGAGTGCAAACAGATTCACAACCAGCATGCAAAAATCCAAATGCGCTCATTCACGGAGACGATCACCAGTGACTACTGGTCACTTGTCTTTTGGCTGGGCTCTAGGTTATTCTAAAAGGTCAGACATTGGCGTGGTGAATCGTTCTGTGATGCAAGCAACCACGCCGGCGTGGCCTTGCCAAGGCCTAGCTAAGTGGCTGGTCAACCTCCACAGAACATGACATGGAAATCAAACGGCAGGTTTGACAGAACATTGTATTTGCCGACTCTCTTCCTAAAAGCCAGATCCAGGTTGGTTGGTGCAGGGCAGGGGAGCCCTAGGGCCGGGCGCATATGAGCATTGTTACACAAGCGCAGGAATCGACTGCACTGTACCAACGCTGCGGATGCCCACCTGGGTGGGCGCCCAGATTAGGTGGGCATCCACAGGGTGGGCACCCAGCT
>JAUMHO010008149.1:0-12394 GCA_032360965.1 Ulva armoricana | reverse complement strand
TTAAGGGATCAGGGATTCAGGCCCCCCTAACACACTAGCAGTGTGGCTCTAGTTCATGACTGACTGCGACATACCCCGCAATACGTATTGCGAAAGCCCTCAGCCGCCCGGTGGCCGTGACGGTCATTCACACCAGCAGGACCAACAAGACTGCAGCCAAGCTCAGGACCCAGGTGGCAACACGTGCGTCATGGTTCACACAATTTACAACTCATGAGATCTGGCCATCAGACCATAAACCGATACGTTTACTCAATTCCATTTCCTCCAACTATTATCAATGCACCTGCAAACATGAGAGCACGAACTTGGATTGCGCTCTTCCATCCAGACATCCCAGCCAAGAGATGATCCAGGCATGGCAGCTGTGCCCCTCTCACCGTTCCCTCCCCAAGCACAGCAGCACGCCAGATGCGACCTCATTCATTCCATGCCCTCATCCGCAAACACCAACCTGTCGTCACGCATGCCCCAGGTTGCCACCGGCTGAACCTGTGTCCGCTTCGCTGTGCTCTTCGTCTGCAGCACCCCCCATAATCATACATACATATCCCCCACGATGGCCCCAGGCCCGCCCGCCCCTCTCCCCTCACCCCGTCCGAGTTATACCCGATTCCATCTGCATTCACGAGTCCATCCACAACTGCAGCCCCCCCCGCCCCCCAGCGCCACCATAGGCGCCCCCTGCACGGTCGAGCCCCCGGCGGTCCTCCCCGCCGTTGCCCCCCCGCCGCTGCGCCGCCAGCTGGCGGCCGCGCATGTGCAGGCGCTTCCTCGTGCACCGCGACACGCATCCTTCTCCTGAAGGTCCGAATCAGCTCCGCCAGCACAGCGAGGCCCCCTCCAGCGGCAACCGCAGCCACGTACCACTTCATGTTACTCCCACGTCCAACTCCACGCGCCGATGTCCACCGCTGCAGCATCACTGCCCCTTCCCGCGCCCGCCGGCGGTGCTCCAGGAGCCCCGGCAGCCGCAGGAGGTCCATCCACATCGGCTACCGGCCCCTGCCGCGACAGCAGCACAGCGGAGCAGAGCACCACCGAGGCGCCCCCCTGCAGGTGCACCACCTGCTCGTCATACCCCAGCGCCGCAGCGCACATGCCGCAGATGGGGTCGGTGTAACCGCGCGCGCACACGCATGCGCCGTTGCCGCCGCAGGGCAGCGCCGCGCAGCAGGCTCCGCCGGAGTTGCCGGCCGTCTCGCCGAGCTGGCACCGGCTGTTGCCCGGGATGCCCTGCACAGACACCGCCGGCGGCCCAAACGGCCCAGCCAGCTCCCCCTCGGCCACTGCTGCAGCAGTTGCCTCCAGGCACGCGGCCGCGAGCTGCCCCGCCGTGTACACCATGCCGACACCGCTCGAGTCGTCCTGTTTGACCTCATACACCACATCGACCTGCGTGACCAAGCCTGTATTGAGCGTTTTCCTCCGATGCGGGTCCATGTTTGCTGCGGCCAATGTACCCCAAGCCTCTGCGGCACCAACGGCAACAGTCCAGTCAGAATCCGCCTCCGTCCAACGGCCCCCCCTGCCGTAGCTACCAGCATCAGCAGATGCGTCTGGGGGGAGAGTGCCGGCTTGTGCCAAGCTGCAGTGTGTGGCCCCCTCTGCCGTAGCGGCCGCCGCTATCACCCCCGGCAGCCGTGCCTGCAGCAGCTGCATGACCCTGTCGGCTCGGCCGCCCAGTGACAACGCCAGGGTTCCGAGGATGCGGCGCGTGCACGAGGACCCGTTGCCGCCGCACACTCCGCAGTCATCCACCAGCGCTGCACTGCGGCAGCACTGCCGTGCTGACGTGAGGAACCCTGATGCGCCGTTGGCGACGCAGCATGCGCCGCGCCCGTCAGGCCCCAGCACGAGCCCCCCGCCACTCCCAGCAGCGGAGGCAGCGCAGTTGCCGCATGCATCCCGCTGCGCATCTGGGTAGCACACGGGGGCATCGCGGGGGACTGTCGAGACTGTGCCCGAGGGGCAGCAGTTTCCGTCTGGCATCAGAACACCTGTAGCCACCGTACATGCATGAGCTTCAGATGTGGAAATCCGTGAGGACAGCAGTCCAGCCGTGAGTGACACACAACGCCATGCATGGCCGGGTGCCGCGGCCGCAGGTGGCACATGCTGATGTGTGGAACGGCAGCGACTCGAATGGGCGGCCGGGGCAGCAGAATGGGCGTTGCACACTCGCCTGGGCACTTTTCCCGGATGCGTCCTGCCGGCCCTCGGCGCTGCTGATGTGGCACCGTGCGCCCGCCCAGCCACTGCTGCACTGACACGCCGGCGCGCCGTCTGCCGTGACGCAACACTGGCGCAGGCCGGAGGCCGAGTCCACGAGCGTCCCCGCCGCGGAGCAGATGGAGCCGTGGTCGGGGGAGGCGGCGGCGTGGCACGGCTGGCAGGGCACCGCGGCGCAGACGCGCTCGGCGGCGGGGGGGGGGGGGGTACACGGCGCAGCCGCGGCCGGGGCCGCCGCACGCCTCCACCGTGCGGCGCTGCGTCATGGTGAGGACGGCGTCGGCGCAGGTGCAGTTGCCGTGGGAGCCCCCCCACGGGCCGACCGCGCAGCACTGCCCCCTGCACGTGCGCTAATGCCGGAGGACCGTCCTGCAGCCCTGGGCTGCGCAATGCAGGTCAGGTCAGATGCATGCGCCTCCCAGCAGCCACAAGCAGAAGCATCCGGGCTAGCGCAGAGGCAGGGGTCGGCACATCCATGCAGAGCAGCGCCCTGGAGCAGAGCGCAAGTCAGGTCAAACGACATGTGAGCACGTCATGACTGTCACCTGAGTGGATTTAACGAAGCCTTGCTCCACAGGGAACCTGATACATGCACAGAGTGCAGTTGGGAAAGGCGGCGGTAAGCGGGAGATGCGCCAGGTTGTCCTTTACGCCCGAGAGCGCCCGTATGCGTGCACACCAGAGAGCAGCATGCATGTGCCAGTGAAGCATTTCTTTCTCAAGTGCACAGTGCTTGGAATTCCAAACTTGCGTTGCACGGGCATCCCAGCATCGCCCGCAGCCATGTGTCGCGTGGCGGTCATCGAGGCGGGCCTGCACTGCGAATCAGATGCCAACAGGACGCACGCCAGCGTCTGTGGCTTGCACCAGTGCCGGGAGGGGGGCCGGAGTGCAGGCCAGCATGGTGGGAGGGCGGCGCGCACATGCTGCAGACGGTGGCGCAGTCCCGCTCAACCACGGGCGAGGCGGCGCAGCCGCGGCTGCTGCCAGTGCGCGTGCCATCAGCCGCGACTCCCACACACTCCGCGCTGCGCCGCTGCTTGCCCTTCACCACACACTCCAGCGCCGCCGGGTCGGCCTCGGAAGGTGGCAGGCAGCTGTCGCAGGTGATGGCACCTCCGCCATCGGCACGCTGGCATGCCGTCCACGGGCCGTGCCGATACTGCGGCTCGCGTGGGCACTCCGGGAGGGGGCCTCCCGGGGAGGAGCCCGGCTGGTGGCCACCAGTGCTGCAGGCCTCGATCAAGATGGTGGAGGGCAGCAGGTGGCGGGCAGATGCGCCGCGTCCGCGACGAATTCGTGCAGCGCGTCGGAGTAGCACCGCGGCTGCACGGTGCGCTGCGAGGTGCCACAGTCGAGGCCGGCGGTGGATTTGCAGGGGCTGGTCGCGATAGCGGGCGTCAGCAGTTTGCAGGGGCGCGCCGCACAGGGCTGCTCGATGGGCAGCTGGGCGAGCTCGAATGGAGTGCAGAGGAACAGCGGCGAGGCCTCCATCTCGGGCGTGAAGCTGTCCTGTGGGACGTGGTGGGTGATCACGTCGCGGCAGCCGCCCGTGACGATATAATCCTGGCATACGGCGATGCGGGACTGGGTGGCTGAGGGGTTGTTGCAGGGGCCAAAGCGGTCGGTGGTGGAGTTTGCGCCGCAGCGCGGGGAGTATGTGTGTGTGAGGGCCCAGGCCCAGTGGCGCGGCGCGGTGGTGCCGGTAGGGGGGGGTGTTGGGAAGAAGCACTGGGGGGTGTAGGGGTGGAGCATGCAGAGCGCGTCCAGGGTGTAGATGGAAGGGAGGTCTGGGTGAGGAGGGGGGGGGTTCTGGGGCAGGCGGGAGCGGCGGCGGGGGGGCTGGGGCTGGCGGGGCCGGGGGACATGGGCATTGGCAGAGGGGAGGTCGGGTGGGTGGCGGCGGCGGAGATGGTCGATGGCTGGATGGCGAAGGTGGAGGCAGTGGAGGGTGTGGAGGTGGTGGGGGAGGCGAAGGCGCCGGAGATGGCGGCGGTGAAGGAGGAGGCGAGGGTGGAGGCATTGGAGATGGCGGGGGAGATGGTGGAGGACTAGGGGGTGGAGAGGGGCGTGGCGGGGGTGACGGGGGAGGTGGCAATGGTGGCAGAGGTGGTGGAAAAGAAGGCAGTGGCAACGGAGGAGGCTGAGGTGGAGGTGGAGGGGGCAGCGGCGGTGGTGGCAGAGGTGGTGGTGGGAGTGAGGGCGGCGCAGAGGGGGGCGGCGGCAGTGGAGGTGGCGGCAAGGGAGGGGGCGGAAATGGTGGCGGTGGTGATGGAGGTGGTGGAGAAGGAGGTGGCGGAGGTGATGGAGGGGGTGGAAAGGGAGGGGGTGGAAGGGGGGAGGTGGATGTGGGGGGAAAGAGGGGGGCCAAGGTGGGCGCGTGGGCGGCTAGGGGGTCTGCGAGCGGGTCGGCCACAAGATTCCGTCCTTGAACGCTATGTAGGGAAGTCGCCGGCCCATGCGGAGGGTCTTGCGAGGTGCGCCAAACCGGGGCATGGGTCAGTGGAGCACGCGCGGGTGCAGCTTGTCCGTTGGAGACAGTGGCCCTTGGCAGGAGCGGCAGACGGCGGGGAGGGGTAGCTTGGACTGAAGCGGAGTGCAGATATGGCTGCGGGCGCTGCTGCTTTGGGATTGCTCGACTGGTGCTGGGTGTTGGTGGGGGGGGCTTCACAGGCTCCGGTGCTGGTGCAAGCCGCACCGGGGGAGGCCCGGGGCAGCCACAGGAGCACCGCCGCCCGAAAGAGGCGGCCTCCTTGTACAGACCAGCTAGCCCGAGCGATGCGTTGCCTGGGCGCTCGACGGTTGGAGATGATACAAAGCGTTGAAAACCCGCGGGCGGCGGAGGGTAGGTGGCGGTGGGGTGGGTGGCGGCGAGCTTGGCGGCAAGCGTGGAGGGCCGGTCGGAGGAGGGAGTGGTGCTGGGCTGGGTTGTACCAGCGAAGGAGGACTTGTTGAATCGAGCGCTGGCGGTGGGGTTGGGGGAGGTGGTGGCGGCGGAGGGGATGGGTGCAAGAGTGCAGGCGGAGGGGTTGGAGGGGTTGCAGAGGCGAGTTTACGTGATGGACTGGAGGCGTGGGGGCAGCGTCAGGCGGGGCGGGGGGCGCAGTGGCAGCAGGCATGGGAGGGGCTGGCACGTCTGCCGGCCTCCCGCCGGATGCCTTCTTGTCAGGGGCATCGATCGCAGAGGATGGCTCGATGGGGCGGGTGGTAGCTGCGGCGGGGAGGCCTGGCGCTCGAGCCTCTGGCGGCTGCTGCACCAATGGCGAGCATGCGCTGCTGCGGCCGTGGCCACAGAGAGAGCTCGCCGTCTGAGAGCTTGACTGGCCCTGGATGAAACACTGGTTCGTAAAGGAATGCATGGAGATGTCAAGCATGTGCGCTGCAGATGCCACGCATGCAGCCTTGGGCGGGGCTTGCGCCGGCGAAGGTTGCCCCACCTTCCTGTGTCTGGCGGCGCCTTGTGCTGGACTGGTGTGATCTGACGAGAATGGGTCACCTGCAGGCACGTCCGGTGCTGGGGAAGTATGGGGTGGTAGGTGGTGAGAAGTAGTCAGCTGTCCGGTTGTGGCGGATGGCAGAGCTGAACCGGCAATTGCCATCTGAAAGCACATCAGCCTGATGATACACAACTGCCATCGCTACTTGCATGCCTGAGGCATCAGGACATGCCACGAGTTGACCTGTGACAGTGCAAGTGATATTCGACCAGCAGGTTTGTCAGCAAACGGCACATGGAACCTGCGCCAACACTGTCAGGTAAGACCTACACCCGACACGATAGCTTTTTGCTGATGGACGCATGAACTGTGAAGCCTCATGCTTGTGCCATCCGTCTTGCTTTTGTCGCCAAAATTCACAGACAACCTCACAGGGGATGGCTATGCATGATCAACACAACTCCAGCAGAAACTGCCTTGATAGCTTGTAGAGGCCACCGGACTTCTACCCTCTGCAAGTCAGAAACTGAAGATGGCTGGGATCTACTTGAACAAGTGTGGCCACGCAGGGCCCTCACGTTGTGCAGTGTCGATGATATGCCTATCTGGAATGTCCAGAGGCCATGTGGTGCTAAACGGCGCTGAATCATCAATGGCCAGTCTTGCTTGCTCGTGCTCGAACCCCGACATAGAACAAGATAATCTCGGCACCAATTGTTGTGGTGCTGACGGAACTCGAGCACCTTATGTGCTGTGCTGATGGCACAACTTGTTCTCGTGTTCAGTGGCACAACCTCACAGTCAATCGGAGCAGGTCCGCTATCCATCAGGACCATATGTGAAATCTAGATGCCAGAAAGATCCGACAGGCGTTCCTTGCTTTGACTGGCGCCGTTTTTTACCGATGCCTGGCAACAGGATGTGCAGCAGCTTATATGGAGCTGACGTTGTCTCTATCATGGAACGTGGAAAAATCAAGTCTCTTCCAATGCAGACAGCACCCGCACTTTACGACGGTATGTTATGTCTAACCTTTGACTGTGGCACTTGCTCATTGCTCAAGCAAATCTTGTTTCGCTTGACAGCTGCTGACAATCAAAACTTGTGTGCCCGATGCGGCCCAAGCCGTGGAGGTGAAGGACTTGCAGCTGCCAGAACAACTCAAAACTACAGGTATGACAAAACGGAGTTCTCTGTGTATCCCAGTCCTCCTCCGATTCAACGCGCGGCTTACCAGCGCTGATCGCATGCATGCCGATCATGAAGACAGCCAAGCACTCTCAACGGTGCGGCTGAGACCACCCGTACATAGACGTGGTAACGGTGTTCCCATTCTATCCAGATGGTCTATACACAGCGTACTGTGTCGTTCATCTGGACAGCGACGTTTAGACTGTCTTACGAGTTGGTCTGTCAAATCCAGAGTTGCGAAACACCGGATCCGACTTGCTGCCCCCATTGCCGCAGGGGTATTACTTAGAACACTCGCAGTAGGTATATCCGACGCCGTATACGGTGGAGAGCGGGCTGGTTACGCGGGGGGGGGCACTTCTGACAGCTAGGCACACGCTACCAGGTTTGCACAGCCTCGATCTGGGACATGACCTGTCCAAAACTATTTTCTTGATGGTATCGCTCTTTCGATGCCATGCATCTGGGCTGTGAGTGCCCGTCCGGTCATTCTTGTCGGGGGTATTTCCGCTCACCATGTTTCGATTGACTACAACAGTCACCTTGAGCAACGGCACTGCTTCAGTTGATCTACCGTACATTGGTATTGCGTCTTGACGAGGTCGTCGTTACCCTCTTCGTGTGTCCAACGCCTGTCCATCTAGGAAAGGTCGTACATATCATGCGTTACATGTAGGAATTTGCGCACCTAGAGTTCTTTACATGAGCCTTGGCACAGCAGTGTCACCGTATGACGTTGTTTGTATGTTCCATCGTCAACGCCCCGTTCCACATGTTTGCTTTCGTCACTTCTGGTTGTCACCACGGCTGATCGAACCTTACTATTCCGTCCTCATGCAGAAAATGCGTACATCTGTGGCGAAGTCCGATGATGAGGCAGACTCGCCCACGTCTGCTTGCCTTCTCGACACAGCGGCGACGGACCCGCTGTGGCCAACACTCCCCCCGTCAAGTCATGATCATTCCTTGGAAACAGATCACACCGATGTCTGTGCAGCGCTAGACTACCTCTCACCGACAGGAGAGTCTGATCTGCCAGCACAGGGCAGCGGTTGGTCCGCGTGTCAGTTTGATCCCTGCGGACGGCACACTTTTCGGCACCGAGGCAGGGCGATTTTGTTTCAAATGATGCTGTCTGGAAGTGTTCCGGAAGGTTTTACGCCCCTTATTGTGTTGGCGTCGATGTTGAAGTCTACGCACAGGGATGGAGAAGGCGAGCTTCACATGTGGTCTTGCTCAGATACCGCTTCTGCGGAGACCGTCGCGCTCGAAAGACGAATCAGATCTGAGGAGCATGCAATCTTTCACACTTCCAACAAGTCTCCGTCGTGGCTGCATCCGAGCAGTGCACGTCGCGACCGTCGAATCCCACATTCCGACATACAACAAACTTCTACCCAGGTATGCACGCCCGAGCTAGGGGGTGCTGCGGACAACGGGAGACTTGTGGAAGCTCTACCTGATCACTGCAGGCTTTCTTCGTCGGAGAACGTGCATGCTTTATCAGATGATATGCTCATTGACTTGAGCAGCAGCAGACACAGCAGAGTGATCAGGACAAACGTACACGAGGGTATGCTCTTCACACCCTCGTACTCTGCACTTTTGGCGTTTTTCCTTATGTATTCCGTGACGTGTGAAAGCGGGATGTGGGACACGGGCATGCACATCGCCTTGTGTCCTGCAGGAGAGCCAGCGCTAACTTTCACCCAGTACTGATGTACGTGCATGCCTGAGCCTGGTGCGACCTTGTGTCTTGGGTTCTTGACAATACGATCATGTCTCAGTCTAACAGGTGCTTTTCAGGCACCTCTGACTGTGATGCTGGCTGTCCAGAAGCCTCTGCAAGCGATGTCCAAATGGAAGACTCCACAACCGACTGTCCCAGCCCCCCGCTGTCCACTGGTATTCAGATGCGTGCTGGCGGCGATGATGCTGCAGTCCACCGCACAGCCCGTATCCACTGCATGCACACCTCCAGGCACGACCCCACTTGCTTCACAGGAGGTCAGGCAGGAAGTGCAGCCCGTGCCACGGGGCAGCCTGCCGCTTTTCTGCGTCGAGCACCGGCTGGCACGCCCGCATCTGCCGCACAGGAGAGGCGTGATGCATCAGCGTCGCCGTCGTATGTGCTGCTCTCTGAAGGTTTGATCGGCCGAGACGATGATGACAACGGGCCCTCAGATGATCCGGAGGTGGGAGCTCGGAGGCAGGGGCTCACACACAGGGGCTCGCACGCACACGCGGCCAATGTAGATGGCCATGACCCCCAGCTGCTACAGACGGCGTCCACTCTGCAGGCTGCAGCTGCGCTCGCTGCGCGGGAACAGCACCCGGACGTTCCACTGCGGGGTCTCCCAGGCCGCATAACTCCGCTGCTCGCGCTTCTGGACCAGCACCTGCTCGACCGCGTGCTGCTCAAGGTGGCGGCCGGCGGCAGCGGCGGCGCCCTCAACGCGGCTGCAGCATCATGCCGGCGCCTGTGCAATTCCGTGCGCCGCATCGCGGGCAGCGCCAGGCCCCCGACCATGGACAGTGCACCCCCGGTCGACGCCACAACAGCCGCCCTCGACATCCGGGCGCTGCATAGCTTCCCCTCTCTGCACACGCTGCGCTTACCCAAGCTCGACCGCGGCGCGCCGATGCTGCCGGTGGACCTCTTCCGTCTGCGCAGCCTGACGCTGCTGACCCACCTCGACGTCGCATGCGCCGTGGCAGTGCCGTCGTTCCAGCCACTACGCTTGCTGCCAAACCTGCGCAAGCTGTCTGTCTCTGGCGTGACTCTGGCGCCCCCTCCGGACATTCCAGAGATTCCCGGCTGTGAGGTGACACTGTATGCCAACCGCGCGCTCGCCGCCGCCACGCGCAGCAGTGTCTTGGCACCGTTACCTCCTCTGTCAGGTACGGCTATCGCCATCCCCTGCACATCCACCTCAATCTAGCTCATACTGCGTCCGTCCCAGGGTCACGTGTTCCCTGCAAACACCGCTGCGAGCCTTGTGGGGTGCGCTGCATGTTGTTTGCGCATCTCTGTGTGCGACTCTGCCCATCGCACATCTTGCCCACGATTTGCTCCCAGCTGTACCTGTAGCAAGATTCGCTGGTCACCTGACTGTCCCCGGAGATGAGCACGAGGTTCCTGCTGCTATGCACAGTTAGCCCGGACTCGCACCGGAAGAGCATGGTAGACAACTGCGACCCCGGCTGTGAGCCCGGGCACGGGCCCGGGCACACCACGGCACACTCGCTGCGTGCAGGGCTGCGCGTCGCATCCAGGGCGCCGTTTGCGCTGCTGCAGCAGATCGGCAGCTCGCGCGCCACGCGCGGCCTCACCTACCTGCGCCTCGGCTGCTGCAACATGCCTCAGCTTGCGCCGCTCTCGGCGCTCACCTGCCTCGCGCGCCTGCACCTCAACATGAACCGCGGCCAGGTCGGCCCGCTCGCGCCCCTGACGCAGCTCACATACCTGCACCTCCATGGCTCCGTCGAGGACCTTCCGCAGTCCCTTGGCACCTTCCGGAAGCTGCAGAAGCTCAGCCTGATCAAGTGCCGCCGGCCGCGGCCGGACGAGGTGCGTGCGATCGGCACGCTGTCGGAGCTTACATCGCTGGAGCTTCCCCACAGCAAGGCCATGCACGCGCTGCGCGACGTGCTACCCCTCTCCCGCCTACATGTGCGCCTTTCCCCACTCTGATGCAGCACAATGAACGGTTTGCCTGCCTCATGGGTCGCGCACGGCAATATTTCTATGCACCGGCAGTGGCACGGGCCTGCCCGGGAAAGTGTTGATCAGCTCGTGGTTGCAGTCTCTGCAGCATCTCTCCCTGCCCATGCCTGATGCTGGCATCGCGCCACTGATCGGCTTGTCCGCTCTGACGTTCCTGCGCCTGAAGTGCCGCTTGCCCAGCAGCGATGTGCGGCCGCCCACCACCAGCGCCCCTCTGGCCGCCGGCCTTTTCACCGCTCAGTTCATTGCTTTCAACATGGCTGGCGCTATGCGCAGCGCGCCCGGCATGACCGCCCATCGCCCACCACCCGCAACCGCTGCAGCCACGTCCGTGGCCACATCAGCCCTGACGACAGCTGTAGCACTGGCAGGGGCAGCAGCCGCACCGCTGGCTGTATACGCCGCGCGCCGTGCCTGGCGTGCGATCGTGCCGGCGGGTGCTGCAAACCCCCCCAAGCCCCCTTGCAGCCGCCTGTGCGACTTGGCGCAGATGCAGCAGCTGGAGTGGCTGGAGGTGAAGAGCAGCACGCTGCCGACCGCAGCGGAGTGGAGGGCTGCGCTCGCACCACTCACACGCCTGCGGCGCCTCGACGTTCGTAACACGGCGTTCAGCGATGTGTCTGCCCTCCGTGGCATGGTGCACCTGAGCGTCCTCCTTGTTGCGGGTTGTGACGGCGTGCCTCGCAGCGATCGAGTGCTGCGGGAGAAGGCCAGCCTTGGCCCGAGCGCCGAGATCCGGCGGTAGATGTGCCTTCCATTACATATGTTGTTCAGCGCCGAATAGCTATGCAGAAGATCGGTGCTCTTTGAAAAGGGCGTGTTTGTGCATGCTCACGCCAGGTTCATGCGATGTGCAGTGCATGCAGCAAGGCTGCCCTGGCCTTCATACCTGGACACTCGGGATCGGGCGTTGGTGAGGAGGTGGTGGCTTTGCCTGCCGGTTTTGGGAGACTGTGTGTATGTTCCTGGTATAGATTGTGTACTACTTGTAGTTGCATTTTCTGCGCCACATGCCGGTGGAGTGTGCCAGCATGCACGCAGCCGCACATTTCTCTCAGGCATGGCTGAACTAGGAACAGGAGAGATTTTATACGGTAATGCGGCAGATTTGACGTCTGCACTGCGACCGCATCTTGCGGCATGACCCACCAGCATTTTACTGCCATGGCGACCATCACGCAAGGGCCTGCGCCTCGTGTCGCAGAGCTGCTGTGCCGCTGTGCCGCTGTGAGGGCATCTGCAGAACTGCAAGTTGTGACTTGTGGCTATGATCTCCACGCTTGAACGGGACACCATGATGATCTACCTGCTCTGTGCATCTGCTAGCTCTCGCATTTCTGACTCGACCTTCATAATGCTGACCTTCATACGCGTGTACCTGCTTGGTTTGTAAGCACTGGCCATGATGGAGACACAGTGCGCTTCAGAGGCACGAGCATGAATGCATCCCGTAGGTGCACAAATAATCGGTCGCCCTTTGCATGTCCAGCCAGTCCAGATAGCCTGGCGGTGTAATGTTCACCTCAGCGATATGTACTCGTGGCGGACTCGGGCACAATCGGCCAGTGGTCAATTGCGAGCCACGTACGTCGCTGCAGCAGGAGCCTTGGCTGGTGTGAGCTCAGCGTCATGCCACGAATGCTGACAACGGGCGTATACCGGACGCGAGACATGGCCAAGTTGAAGCGCTCGGCTTTCCACACTCCACCGCGTATTATTCCAATGCCTTGCGGTTCCGGCCCGGTTAACGTAATGATACATCACAACATGTGACCTAGACATCATACAAAGTGTTGGATTGGAAGCA
>JAUMHO010008086.1:0-12441 GCA_032360965.1 Ulva armoricana | reverse complement strand
CAACAACAGCTAGTTGGTTCTGCCTTCGCGTATTTCGGCAGAGTAGGGCAGGGTCAGGTCATAATCCGTTACATCAGGTTTTCTACGGGATTTACGCTCAGCGCTCACCGTCACTGGCGTCCTGTCGGCATCAACTCCACACCGTTCTGACGGCCGTAATCAACCTTAGAGTTACCGGTCACGGATTAATCCATTGGTAGAAGCCTGGTATTTGTTCAATCACTATTCGGCGCTATAGGAGCCCCAGCAGAAACTTTGGTATCCAGTGCGAGTCTGGCTCCGGGAATTGCGTGGTTGGCTAGAGTGCCAGCAGCTATAGGAGTGCATAAACCTGTTGCAATAGCCGTTGCACAAACGACCGTTTTTGGAACGGCTAATTTGTAACGGATTGTTTGCTAAAACATGGTGCCTGTTCGGTGTCAGCAGGTGCTCGGATAGATCGAAGGTAAGCCGCTATTGTCGCTCCAAAGACTGAGGTTTTCGTTATTAGATTGTCGGGTAGACGCCAAGGATTACGCCTTGGCAAACAAGCTAACTCGAATAATCTGGGCGGTATGGAGTATAAGGTGAGATATGAATCTGCGTTTCTTAAGTTGAGCACAAGGAGCAAGGCAGAACCACTGTAATGCAACTGCGGAACTAGTATTTCTGACACTCACATTCTGTCATTTTACTGGCAGATATATCGTCTAACTTGTGTTCATTTTGGCTCGAGTCAAATTTAAACAATAGGCTAGCCTGACAATATAATTCGTAATGTAATTTGCATTCCATGTCAAGATTATGTAGTGTCTGAATATAGATCGAAATTGTATTATTTCCCAGTTCACATCGAAATAGTCCCAACTTGACGGGGGATTCTGTGGAACTTTTTGAATATACAAAGCTACCTCTGACAGGCTTGTATAACGGCTGCACGCTCGCGCTGTTTGATGAGCGAAATATGTCCGTTTCGAGAATCTATCCTAGTGAACCGATTAACTCTCAGGTTGATCTCAAGAATCTCGTGGATGCTAGACATCGACAATTAGAATACAAAAAAACCGTCAAATTAAATCAACTAAAAAAAGGGGTCTTCGCACCTATTCTTGGTTCGAAAGATCGTCCATGTTTATCTAGACTGACTTTGAATATCGCTAACAGCTGCAATTTATGGTGTTCATACTGTTACGCTGATCATGGGCAGTATCACAAAGAAGAATCGCTGATGGATAGTGATGCAGCGATTGGCATTATAAATAATTCACTAAAATTCTACGATGAGATAAGAACAGTCCATTTTTTTGGTGGAGAACCACTACTAAATGAGCCTGTTATTCATGATGTTTGTAGTTTCTTTAAAAACAACGAGCACCTCAAAACACCAAGATTTGTGGCAACGACTAATGGGACAGTCTTGAGTAAAAGAGTTGAGAAAACGCTAGTCGAAAACGAAATTAGTCTAACAATTAGTCTAGATGGTCCCAAAGCCATTCATGACCAACTACGCCCAACTAAAACAGGGGCATCATCGTTCGATAAAATACGCGTTAATGTAGATAGGCTTAATGAATTGGGCATCCAAGTAGACTTTGAATGTACTTACACACTGGCACATTTAAAAAGTGGAATATCTGTTGTTGATTTGCTTGAGTTTTTTTGGAATGAGTATGGCGTAAAAAATGCGCATATAGCATGGGCGTTTTTACCCGAACCGAGTGATCATATAGGTGGAGTCAAAGTCGTTGATGCAAGTGGTGGAATATATAGAGATGATCTTGAATATCAAAAAAACCAATATCTTCCTGTTGATATAGCGGCCGACCTATTTGGTAAAGCTGCCGAGAAATCGATGGAAAATATTGCTAGCGGCTCAGGAGCTGCATTGACGTTTGTTACCGGTGTACTTGCACACTTAGCTAGCCAATCTAGAGCGTTAGGATATTGCCCGGCATTTAACTCGCAACTTTCAATTTCAACAGATGGTAGGGCATTCCCATGCTTTATGTTCATTGGCGACGAAAGTATGTCTATGGGAAATATTCTCGAAGGCGAATTCCCTAATTCCAATGCCAGTGAAATATGGAAAAAATACAATGATGTTTTCGGCGAAAACGTTACCGGTAGTGATGCATGGTATGCACCTCTAATAAGTGGATGTGTTGCCGGCGACTATATCGCCTCAGGCGTTTTGTCTGAAAGAGTGTACCAGCCCGTGCAACAAGCGATAATCAGAGAAGTTGTTCTGGGGGTTGCACAATACATAAACGATAATTAGGAGATATACGATGGCATATGAGGCAATTGCAAAAGCTTTACTACGTGAAGTACCTGCCGCTTCAATAAAGGACTTTATTAAGGGGCTAAATGGTCCAGATCCAGTTGCAAATGGAACAGGATGCGGAAACGGATGTGGTGCGGGATGCAGTGCGGCTATTGGCCTGTCGGTAGACACATTTGGTCACACAGAGCTTAGTAGTGAGTTGTTGGAAGCTTCAAAAGATCCATTAGGACTGATAGATGCTGTTCGAGAGCAGTCGGGAGCATTACTTCGCTAGTCGTTTGAGATATGTGAGATTCTTTAGCTTAAGTATTACATAGAATTGGACACTCAACGGCGCTTGCGAGTATTGAAATCAGGGCGCCGCGAGTTGTGAGAGACAAGACAGGGATGTCGCTAATTGCATACCTTGTACTAACGAAAAACTACTACCGTTATTCTGGTCTTGAGTGTTTTCATAGATACAAAGTTAGTTGAAGGCTCACGATTACAGGTGTGGATACGGAGGCCGTGAAAAAATTTTAGGTAGTTACGAAAGACTCGGATTATGAGCTCCGCAGTTTCTAATATCTATCCGAGTTCCGCTTCTTTCGTTCTAGCTATAGGCAAGGATCAGAGATTTCTCAACAGAGGCTCTACACATGAAAAAAGATGATAAAGGCGGTAGTAGATACGTCTTCGCAGTGAATTTTCTGAGAGATACTCCTGAGAGCAAACGATTGACTCAATTTATTGGTGCTGGCGATATTATCGATATCATTAAGGACATTTTCACGAGTGACGGTGGCAGCTCGGGTGGAGGCTCGGGTGGAGGCTCGGGCACGGGGAGCGGTTCAGGTTCGGGGAGTGGTTCAGGCTCAGGTTCAGGCAGTGGTTCCGGGGGGGGCTAACTATGGAGGAGTCTATAAGGACACAAGAACCGACATTGGCGAACTGTAGGTGATTTCAAGAGCGTATACATACTCGAACGCGGTTTTTCTCTAATCGGCCTGAGTCTCAATTGCGATGGTTCCGGCCGCGGAAGCAGGATCAGTTCGGGGTGGGGTAGCGGGATTGTGCTTGACGAATATTTCACATTGCTGCTGGTAGAACCCTTGTACCTAAGGCAGGCCTGTAAGGTAGGCCACTAGCATTGGTACAGTCAGATTCCGACTTACCAATACCCAAGTAACGGGACATCTAACATGAACAAGATAAAGATCGATGAGATCGACATCAGTAAACTGAAAAGGGTGTCGCGAAAAGGCACTTATGAGATCGTAGAGATGCTCGTACCCGGTTCGAGAGCATTCACTCTTGGTCGCGACGGATACTTCATAATCGCACCCGAACAGAGTCTGTTACCACGCTTCGTAATCGAGCTTCAATTACCAATTCTGGGAGACTTTGATTTCTATCACCCGCTCTCAGTGCTGCTAAACGAACTGAGCTCAGGCTTCATGTGGTACAGGACAGGAGATCTCCACGCGCATGATTTCGTGTGGAGGTTGCGACTCTCGGTGAAACCGGCTAACCCATTGTTCGAATGGACGAGCTCGTCAAAGAAGAAGGCAGACTATACCGAGTCGAACGCGTCGTTTCGAGTTGCCAAGAAGCGAGATCTAGATGACATCCAGGCTGTGAACGCGCAACTACCGCCTGAAGGTGGCCATCTCCAAGACGACGATCTGAAGGCAGCACTCTCTAAGAAGCACCTATTCGTAGCGATAGTGGATGACTCGATTACCGGCTACGCTCGAACGGTACCGATCAACAAAACATATACCAGTGCCAACCCTATCTACGTTCAACCCGGCATGGGCGAACCAGCCGACATCGCAAAGGACTTCATGCGCTATCTAGGAACTGACCTCCTCAGAAACGGCAAAACAATGCTCGTAAGCATGTCGAGCAATAATCCCATGGCTTTCAAGAATGCTGTGGCGCTTGACATGTCCCTCGCTTCGCAGTCATTCACCGCCCAGATTGACCGTTTCTGATGGAGTGCTCGACGGATGTGTTAGAGGCACAGGTCGAGCACCTATGCAGGGCACCCGACACCGCGGAAGTAGTTCGTATCAAGATGATCTCGCGTCTACTTCCCTATCACGTGGCCGAGAATTCCACGGTAGCCTACCGATCTCGAGAACCGGTGATCATCGAACCGGTGCTGAAAATCGACTTGGGCACGCACTTCTGGTCAAGATGCCTCGATAGATCGCATCTTCTCAACTCACTGCATGCTCTCCGCAACAGTGATCCCAAAATCAAAGACACAGTTGTCGACTTTCACAGAATGATTATCGATTCGCTCCCCCTCGCCAAGAAAATTTTCGCTTCCAGTAGTCTTCCGAGACCAGATCAGCTTTGGTTCTGTTACAGAACGTTCCTTCACTGCTCGAGACTTTCTTCACGGGCCTGTGGAGGCTACAGTGTCCACCTGTCCCGCGGATATATCACAGAAGAGTACGATCAATTCTCCATTAAGGCAATTCTCGACGCTTCTCTGCTTCCGCTGGACACATCCTTTGGACGCGAGGTGTCGGCCGCCCTAGAGGATATCGACATGCCGCAGAATGGCATCTTCGTCCTCAACATCCGGAATGACGGCGAGCTTAATCAAGCGCTTCTTACCGCAGGGTTAATTAAGCGATATGCGCCGAATTGCACGACGATTCTCGAAACGGCAGGAGGCAACGAACAGTTCGATTTCTCGCAATGGCGGAAGTTGTTCTCCGACCGTCGTGAAGCTCTAGGCAAGGTACTGGACTATTTTGTTCCGCAACAAGATTTTGGAACCAGCATGCGAAAACTGATAGCCGCATTGCGCGTGAATCCGAACAGGCACGCCTCGAGCCTGGAACGCAACATTATTTCCCTGTCCACACCGAAACTTACTGAGGCGGTGGGCATCCGTTTCGATACGCACGATAATGAGAACGAAATCAGAAACTCCTTTCGTGATTTCGTGAAGTCGTCACCCGTAGTTGTGGCAGGTGGGCTTAAAACGATATTCACCAGACTTCTTGCCGACCGCTGTCACTGGTCAGCTTGCCGGTTCTGCACAATCAACTCTCAGCACATTCTCCCGCGGGGAACTGATCATGTTACGACAGACGTAAGGGAATCGATCTCGCGCCTCATCGATCACGTTCGGCGTCAGGAAATTAGGTCGATTGTACTCCTCGACGAAGCGATCGCTCCCGACGTCCTACTCCATTTTGCTAAAGTGATCATTGACCAGCGCATTGAAATCGTCTATCGGGCTAGAGCACGATTCACCGAAGAACTGAGCGTGGAAGCGGCCAAGCTTCTATTTCGTTCGGGCTGCCGCTACCTTGGACTCGGACTAGAAGCGAAAAGTGATCGTGTGAATAGGCTCGTAAACAAGCAAAGAGGTTCACTTCCGGATTTTCAGAAGATACTCGACAATCTGGATCAATCTGGCATACGGCCGCATGTATATTGCATCATGGCGCTTCCAACGGAAACGGTCGACGAAATCCAAGAGACCAAGAACTTCATTGCCACTAACATCGAACGACTCGCCTACTGCACCGTCAGCGCGAACACTTTCTTCCTGATGAAAGGCTCATCAATAGCCCGTAATCCTACTTCATACGGGCTTGAAATCAACGAAAGTGAAGACAGCGTGAAACTGGCCCTCGACTATGCAGAAGATGACTCACTCGAACGACGCGAGGCAGCAGCACGAGCGGCTGCGAGTATGTACCAACAGATCTTCTCTCCGCACATGGAGTGTGCTGAAGACGCTGCCAACTTCTGGCATTTCGTTGATCAGACCGGTTTCTTCTATTTACAGAAAGTCATGCACCGGGAGAATCCGTATCGCACGTGGGCCAGCTGCATCGACGCTGCCTACTCGGCCAAGGATATTGAAGATTTGTACTCTCGCTCATTTTCTCTGCGCAAGCTGGAGACGCCTGGTGATCGTTCCAAGGTTCTTCTCATCGATATCGCGACGTTCTGCTTCGCAAGCGTATCCCAGCGAATGGCAGAATTTGTGCTCCAGTATCCCGACAAGGGCTGTCTCGAGATTTGCGTGCGGGATTTCTCGGAAAATAAGAAAGAAAGTGACGCTGTCTACGAAGGCTTCTGGGAGCTATTGAGGGCAGGTTTGTTCGTTCCTGCGAAATATATCAATGAAGTCGGTAATCCGAATCCGTTTGTTAACTAATCGCTTAATACACTATCCACTATAGTCTGCGCGGCCGATATCCAGCGCCACCATCTGATCGAATGACTACCTAAGTCTGGGTGTCTGACGTTTAATGTTCACAGCACCAAAGCTCTGGCCTAATGGTGAGATATGTTTAAATAAGAGCCTGAGCCTGGATCATGATCTGTTTCCGTTGCACAAACGAGGGTTTGTGCAACGTTTTCCACCTCGATAAAGAACATGGCGTTGATTGTTGCGAAAACCTGTTGCATAATGCAATTGAATTGCAACAGGTATATGCGCCATGCGGCTGGGCTATGCACGCGTCTCGACACAGGATCAAGATACGGCCGCTCAGCTGAACGCTCTTCAGGCGGTTGATTGTGACCGGGTGTTTGAGGAAAAGGCCTCTGGCGGGCGCTGGGACAGAGCACAGCTGCAGTTGTTGCTCAATCAGCTGCGTACCGGTGATGTCGTGGTGGTATGGAAGCTGGACCGATTATCGCGCTCACTGAAAGACCTATTACTCGTGCTGGAGAAGATTGATCAGGCAGGAGCGCATTTTCAAAGTCTGACTGAGGCGATCGACACCACAACTTCTGCCGGTCGGATGATGATGCACTTGGTCGGCTCGTTTGCTGAGTTCGAGCGATCTTTGCTGCGGGAGCGCACCCGCGTCGGTCTGGATGAGGCTCGCAGGGCAGGGCGGGTTGGTGGTCGTCGTCCCAAGCTAACGAAAGCGCAGCAGCAGGAAGTGATTGCGCTGGTAAGCTCCGGCCAGAAAAGCGCTGCTGACGCTGCACGTTTGTTTCAGGTGCACCGGGCAACTGTCTCCCGGCTGATTACTCAGCACCGAACAGAAATGGCGAGCCAAGTACCGGAGCCAGCGCCGCCAGTCCGGAAGAAAGCGAGCGCCAAGAAAAAAGCGGTGCGCAAACATGTATCGAGGAAGAGAGCTGCAGAGCCTGTTGAGGTTCTCACGGATTCAATCGGCTTGGCCAGGCCAGTGAGCTTCAATGATTTCCCTGGCGCTGTCAGTGTAATTGTGGAGGCGAAAACGTTGCCAGTCATGAATCGCTTTGAATGGAAAACATCACCGCGCAAACATATGGCGGTCTGGGAAGCGGAGGAGCACCAGCAGCAATTTCGGCAACTGCACAGTGAGGCGGCCATTGAGCAGCGTTATAAGGTTTCCGATAACACCATCATGGAGCTGTACGCTACCTACGACGATGAGCGTGCTGATCATCGCGTGGTTTATCAGGCAAGAAATCGATAAATGCTACTGCTTACGGAGTGGGAAAAATGCTCTACGATGTAGCGCACGATACAACACCACCGATAAAGAAAATAGCGACAATAAAGCCACTCCAAACCGGCAAAGAATGGAAGAGCTTTGACAGCATGGCGACATTGAAAAAGCTAATGGAAACGAAAAAGAGAAACTGCTAAGCGGTTGGCCTAAAAGGTCGCCACGCCCGCGCTTCGCGCTCCTCGGCAGGTACTTAACGCAAATAATTGAAAATACTACGCGAAATATTTAAAAAAAGGACGCGCCAAAGACTTAAAACAGTCGACCCTGGACTTCCTGACGCTGCCGTAGAGGTAGGGGTATATTCATATCGAAGCGCACTTACTATATTCGGAAAAATAGCTGCGTACTGGTGGCTAGCATCTTGGGTTTGGCTTTTGCTAATTGTTGGCTGGCTCATTGTGGTAGCGTCCATTGCATTCAATTTTGAACCAGCTTCATCTGGGGCAGTACTTGTAGCACTCAGCGTCATTGCAGAAACCATTTTACAAACTCTACAGTGGCAAATTTACCCAACAAAAATTAGCTACAACTACCTGAATGTTTGGAAGAATGCAGATGAGGAAGTTGTACACTATTACTTCACAACAGGAGGTGATAAGGCAGAAGAGCGAACTGAGCAAAGAATAGTCTTCAACAGTCTACATAAGCGCGATGCAATTCGACAAATATTGGAGCTATCAGATGTCAGACACACTAGGATGTATCGCATCTATATTACTCAAACAAGCGCAGAGAAACATCACGGACATGTGGGTTGGGCACAAGTAGAAAATGGGATATTTCAGAAATAACTCGGCATATATCATTCGTAATTAATATATACATTACGATTTCAATTATTGCTGGCACCCTCATTTGGGGATACTACGATTTTGCATTTCTCAGGCCTTCTAATTAGGTTTTCGCCCTGACGTGCGCCCCTGTTGCCGTCCTGACGGTCCGCCTTGTTGTCGTTACTGGGTGTTGTGACACGCTTAAATTAACTTGATGTTTTTCTATCCTGAGTGGTTACCATCTTTCGATGGTGAAGAGGTCGCCACGGGAGCAGGTGCACGCGCCTTGCTTGGGGGTTGATCAGGATACGTGAAAAAAGTAGTAACCTTAGCGCGGCAATGTCCCCCTCGGCTTGAGGAAGAGGTCGCCGAGCGCCAGAAGCTGGCAGATCAAATCAGAGTACTTGAGTACCGACCGAGGGCTGCTGGCTAGGTTGCTCAATAGAAAGCCATCAACGGTCTGATCTAAGCACCGAAAGGGGTGGCTTTCGGTGCGTCAGCAACCCCACAGTCAATTAATAGTAAGGGGTTGGCGCCATATTAAAAATCGGATGAAGTACTATCCCGCTAGGTTCAACCAAACTCAATTGGAGTGTTCTCAAGTACGTGCTAGATGATGTGAGCTCTTGCCAGAACAACGTAGAACCGTTAGTCGTCTCACCAGCTAATAGTGTTACATCATCATAGTTGTTATTGCTCGCCAACTGATTTCCATCCAGGCTCACTACGTAACCAGTAAACTCAGATCCATCATTGCTGAATGCACTTGCGAAATCTCTACTGAATCTTATAACAATGTTTCTGTTCGCACTGACATAGTAAGCTACATTCAATTGGCCAGAATTACTTTGTCGTCCGACTGTAGCCAACGTAATTTCAATTTGAGCATCTTCGGAAATCCAGCTACATGGAAGTGCAAAGTTGCAATTGACCTTCGGATCAGACGAGTTTGAATCGCCGTCTTCAGTATCGACTGTTGTTGTGCCTGGAGGCACAACAACTGGTGGAGTATTGTGTATGACAACATCGCTGCTGCCACCACCTCCACCACCTCCACCACAGGCCATAAGTGACAAGGTAATTACTCCTGAAAACCCTAGAATATAATATTTTTCCAATAGCTTCACCGACGACCCACTTTAAGAAAATTGGCAACTAACACCCGAACAAGTAACAAACGTCAACAACAGTATGCCAAGCCATACATGCTGACATTCTTCTTATCAGAGCTTACCTAATATAGAGCGACCTAATACCAAGAACAAAAAACGCAGATGGGTAAAAAACACGAATCCAGATGTCTTCGACCACGGAAGCTACCACCTCCTAGTGATGCCCAAAAAGGGGTGGCTTTTGGTGCATAAAGAGATAGGCCGATATTTGGACAATACTAACTGTATACCATCTCGACTTGACAGATATCAAGTTAAAACTGGTATCTGTCAGGTCTAATATGAACTTCTACAATTAAACGCATGGTGGCCCATGTGGGGTCGAATCTTGGCTGTCGATGATGCCATCGTTATCCGAGTCTGAATCTTCGAATGGAGCCAGGACGTCGCCATCACAATCAACTGGGCTTACACCAAGTTCTTGAACGTCGAAAAGTCCATCTTGATCGAAATCTTCGTAACGCCAGAGTAAGTTGTCTGAAGCTATTGTGCCTCCATTATTGCTAGATGGAACCCCGACAAAGCTTGCAACAGCAATTAAATCGGCAAAGCCTTGACGTTGCTGAAATATTAGCTCTAACAAAATGTCATTACTGGTGGCAGTCAGATATGCGTCAATATCGGAGAAGTCAATCGTTTCAATGCTCTGTATGTTTTGAATGGTCCATTCAAAACCTTCCCCTTGTACGTTTCTTGGCCGTACGCCGTTTATATAAGGAACAAGGATAAAAAAACCATCGACACGCGCCTGAAGCTCCTCAATCAGATTTCGGCTTGATGGGTCTGAGTCAGTTGCATCGGGGGCTTCGAGTACGACTGTGTTGCCGTTGCCACCTACAGTTACTCCACCATTGTCACTATTGTTGCTGCTGTCACTATTGTTAGTACTGTCACCACCATTGCTTGTACAGGCAGAAAGCAGCAATCCAATTACCCCTAAAATAACGACATGTTTACTCATTAAAATCATCTTTTTTCCTATATGAATTAGCAACCTCCGCCTGATCCAGCTCTATCAGCTGATGCGCCTTCTCCACCATCTGAACAGGCATCAATGACTGCTCCGGCCACCAGTATGCCGACCCAGACATACCAGCGTTTGTACCAAGGCTTTTCAACCATTGTTTCTATTATACTTTTTTTTTCAGGTGATCTTTCAAGTCAGACCATATGGTGGACTTACAGTCCCTGACACTTTTTAACTCAGGTCCTAGTTGATCACGAATTACATTGAAGTATTCATTGGAATCAAATCCAGAAGATCCAGCTACCTCTAGCTCGGCTATATTGCTGAGTATTCCTTTTATACCTACTTTTGCTTCACCTGTTAGGTCGAGCTTACTCTCACTGCCGGAGCGCCAGTAATCGTCACAGATCTCGTTCGCAGTAGCGAGTATCTGGTCGAGTACATTTTGATCAAGCTCTTGACTATATGCTGGCTTGAAAAACGCAGTAATAGTTATGAACAGCATAAAAATGTAACCAACTATTGGTTTTTTCTGCATATCAATTCTTCCCGTTTAATTAAACTAGTCCGTGTAAGTAGTCATCGATCGTGATGTTTAGAACATCCGGTTCAATTAGACCAGAACAATGGCCTTGTGGGACACTAAACTCGTAAAGTCCCGTAGAGCAGCATTCGTCAAATCAACCACAGTTTGGTAGTCCTACATTAATCGATTTTCGACGAAATGATAAATTTCAAGCGCCCCAAAAGGGTTGGCTTTATGGGCGCCCGAAAAGCACTTGATTTTAAGCCTAACAGGGATGAGCGATTGGTCAATCGTCTGCAATGCCACTGCCGCTCAAATATAAAGATGTGAATTCTTTTCGCTTAATGCCAGTAGGTATGCGCATGCCAGCCCCAATCAGGCCATCTGAAAACGAAAAATGGAATATTTTATAACCTAATTGTATGCTTTCTGAAGTAGATACATAGCCGAATGGCACTGACTTAACGGCTAAGCAATTGTTTATGCAAGAAAAAGGTTGGCACGACTACTACGCTTTTGGGTGTCTAGTACCATCCGATAGCAATCAATGCCAACCAAGAATAACTGTAGCGGACGTCAACGCGTAGGGCAACTGCAATCTGTTGACAAGTTAAAACAACAGGCTGATGCCACCACCTTCTTCAACATACTCACTGATGAGTTGATGCTCGAGAAGCTCGACTCGCTGTTACCCGAGTATCGGGAACG
The DNA here is from genome assembly GCA_032360965.1 of Ulva armoricana. Lineage (NCBI taxonomy): Eukaryota > Viridiplantae > Chlorophyta > Ulvophyceae > Ulvales > Ulvaceae > Ulva > Ulva armoricana. The sequence goes on along the minus strand of JAUMHO010008086.1, from coordinate 561 downwards.
GATGTATACGCCAACGGATACACTGAGTATGTTTTTGTCTCAGTCACTCAACGCTGATCGTTCCTGCTAGCATGCGGTAAATGAATGGTTCATGAGTCGACAAGGGATTGGATCCAGCGTGGTCAGTACCAATACCGGTGCGTACTGTCGTGCGCGGCAACGATTGCCCAAGGAGTTGGTCAGTGAATTGGTTCGTCATAGTGGTGAAGAGCTTGTGAAGAACGTGCCAACCAAGTGGATGTGGAAGGGGCGACACGTAAAGCTGGTCGATGGCACAACGCTGTCGATGCCAGATACGCCTGAGAATCAGGCTCGCTATCCCCAGCCAAAGACCCAGCAACCGGGTGTCGGATTTCCCCTGTGCCGTCTGGTAGGGCTACTCGATTTGACCAGTGGCGGTGTGATAGATGTAGCCTTTGGACCCTGCGAGGGAAAGAGCAGTGGCGAACAAGGCTTACTACGTACGTTGCTGCACAATTTGAACCCGGGTGATGTGTTGTTAGGCGACGCTTTTTTTCCAAGTTACTTTCTGCTGTGGACATTGCAGTCCATGAATGTCGA
>JAUMHO010008075.1:0-12451 GCA_032360965.1 Ulva armoricana | reverse complement strand
CGTCAGCTTCAGGGTCGTTTTGTAAATTATGTACATTGCTCATAACGTTCTCCGCTCAATATTTTAGGGCGCATATTATGCGAACGATTAATCTTGCATCCTTTCTATTTTTTTACTGAGTAAATCCAGTTGTTCGTTCATGGCTTCTGGCCAGTCTTGATAGAGATGATCAAACATACTTTCTGGTGTGTCCTGTTTTACTTTTAAGTATTTTTGTACCGCTTGGTCCACGTTATCCGCGCATTCATTTTGCCAAGCCTGTTCTTTATCAGGATTCCAAAGATTTAAGTTAAACAAGAGTGTTTGTAAGCGTTTGATGGGTTCTTTTTCCCATGCTTGTTTGACTTCGTCATTATCACGGTAACGCGAGGCATCATCGGCCGTGGTGTGATCGCACAATCGATAGCTCATGGCTTCGATCAAGGTGGCGCCCTTGTGTTGCTTTGCGCGGTGTCGCGCTTCTAATATAGCTTGATATACGGCAACCACATCATTGCCATCCACTTGAATACCATGAATGCCTGCCCCAATGGCTTTTTGCGCCAGTGTTGGTGCACCACATTGCATGGCCCGCGGCACTGATATGGCATATTGATTATTGTTAACCAATACCACCATGGGTAATTGCCAGGCGCCCGCCACATTCAAAGCCTCAAAGAAGTCCCCTTTACTGGTTCCGCCATCCCCAATAGTGACCAATGCAATATTTTCTTGGCCTTTAATTTTTAATGCCGCCGCCGCCCCTGCCGCTCCCGCCGCGGATACGCGTGCGGATGCAGCCGCAGCCGTGGCGCCGCGCGATGGCACTGCGCAGCCGCCAGCGCGGATGCCACCGGCGGCAGAGCCGTCGGGTGCGGTGGCGGACCGCCAGGTCGTGGACGACTTTGGGTCCCCGGTGGATGTGTGCCAGCCGGTGCGGGGAACCCGGGGCAGCCCGCAGCGCGGCCGCCGCGGCGGCAGTGCGGGCAGGCCGGCGGCGCAGGAGCGCATGCGGGGCGCTGGCAGCCTCGGCGCCGCTGTGATTGCAACCACAGATGAAGAACACAACAGCGACCAGGTCTCAGCGACCATGCATGTACCTCATACGAGCAGCCTGTCGCCCCAGCAACCCGCGTCAGCGTCGCCCGCACACGCAGACACCGCCATGCATGATGACCCACGATCACGGGAGTCGGAGCAGTGTCGCGCGGTTCTGCACGGAGGGGGACGCAAGCTCTCTCAGGCGGCCGGTGCGCCGGCGGGCACGGACGTGATGTCCGGTGCCGGGTACGGCAAGGGCCGCGGGATTACGGCGGAAGCTGCTGCGAAGGCGGTGCGCTGGAACGCAGCAGATGTGCCCTCGGGCGTCGGCCGCGGCCGCGGCGCGGGGGTCGGGGCTGGCGTGAAATGCATGAGCCGTGTGCGCGGCGCCGGGGCAGCGGAGCACGGCGTGATTGCGTCTGTTCCGAGAGCAGGCCTGCAGCTGGTGTCCGGGGGGGGTGCCCGTGGTGGGAGGGGTGGCCGCTCCAGTGCCACACCGACCCGTGCGCTGACGGTGGCGCCAACCGGGGCCTCGGCTGCGGCGATTGCACAGAATGAGAATGATTTTGGGATTCCCGAGGGGCTGCAGAAGCCGAGTCGGCGGGGTGGCTTGAGTGGCACCGCAGGCCGTGTCGTCGGCCGGTCGCGGCGCGAGGTCCTCCGTGGGATAGGCAATTCGCCCGACTCGGTGCACACAAAGGGGGGGAAATCGTCCCCACAGGGTGGTGCGTCGGCAGGGTCTCGGGTGAGCGCACGGGTGTCTCCGACGGCGGCGAAGGAGGATGCGTGGTCACGGTCAGCGGGGGTGAAAGCGCGGGGGGGCTGGAATGGGGGGCCCACGTGTGGGGGCGTGCCGGACTGGGTGGGCAAGACGGGCAGCGCGCCGGAGAGGAGCCCTGGCGTTAGGCCGGGGCAGCGGAGGCGGAAGAGTGAAGGTAAGGGGACGCAGAGAGTGCGCGACATGATCGGGGAGGAGGACGCGGCAGCGCGGAGGACGGGTCGCGGTCGCGGAGCAGAGGCGGCGCCTGTACGGAAACGTGCCGATCCCGTCGTGCGGCGACTGCCGGTCCGGGTGGTGCGGGAGGCGTCGCGGGAGATGGACAAGGCGTGCGGGGACGGGTCGAGGGCCGTGCGGCATGAGAATCAGGATGGCGGGGGGGAGGAAGATGGAGACGCGTCGCCGCGGCTGCCGTGGTGTGTGGAGCGATTTGATGCGCGAGCGATGCCAAACATGTTTTACGTGCGCGCACACGACCGTGCGCAGAGGGAGTTTGACGCGATGTCGCCGCCGCCGGTTCGGCGCCTGGCGGATGTGGCGGCGGGGTCGATGGGACGGCTGCCGATCGCGGCCCCGGCCAAGAGTTACTACGATGTGATGGAAGCGTACTTTGCCACGGTGGAGGCCGTGGTTGACGGCGGATGCGTCGATGCGGACTGGCTGCGATCGTGGCGTGTCGAAGAGTTCAAGGCCTCTGAGCTCTACCAGCGCATGGTCGCGTACTACGGAGGTCCGTAGCTCGGCTGTACCTGCACGGCGGCGTCGGCTGCCGGCGGGCGGATCGACGATCTTGCGGCCCGCCGCAGCGGCCGGCATGCAGCTGTACACAATGCATGCGTGTCCTTTGTGTGTTGAAGTCTCATGAGTGATGTAGATCTATGGATGCCACCTTTCCGCGTACGCGCGTGTGTTGCGGCTGTGGCGTAGCGTTTCTCAGTGTATGGTATAGGGTTTGAGGCAGCATCTGCAGTGTGGCTCCGCCACGGTGGTGGTCGTCACCGTTTTGGGAGTTTTTTGGGTTCGTCTTGGCGTGGCACAGGCGGGCGAGCAGGTGGGAGCCGCTCTATGGGAGTGGTACGTTATGGATCATGCCATGTGTGCTGAGCACGGCGTGCTGGCAACTGGGCTGCGCGCAGGCAGATGCGCGTGTTGAAGTTATAATGGATGGGTCTGATGTGCCAGATGTGGCGGTATGCACGGCGGTCCGGTCTGGCTCAGGGGCGGGGGGCTGCCGACGCCGTCACCTGGGCGCCGTTCATCAAACATGGTTCGTGTCGTTGAGTACCTCATGGAGGTCATAGGGGTCTGTGTACCTAGCCCGAGCCGAGACCGAAGGTGGTAACGCACAGTTGGGGTCGTGGCGCTTGAGCCCCCCACATCTGTTGTGCTCCTTGGTCTCTGCCGGTCGCCTCTTTGTGGTCTTATTATTCTGTGTTTGTCTTATCTACTCGGTGGGCCGTACAGCCTGAGTTGAGTCGTAGGCAGCTTGTTATGGAATGTAGTGCAGTCCTGACTGAGGCAGGGTGTTGTGAGGTGTTGAAAGTCTTCAACGTGAAGAGGAGATATGGTGCAGCGATTGGTCCGTACCCAAACACAGACTCTCTCGGTATGTCGGGCTGACTGGTCCTACCACACCAGGTGGCGCACCGTTCGAGTGTGATACTGGGCTATGAATACTTTTAAGGGACATGTGAAGCGCTGTGACCAATTCGCTTGCATGCCTTCAGGACTACCCGTTAAGTTGTGCCTAGCTGCAGTGCTGGGTATGAGACTGCATACGTGCAGTCTAGAACTGCGAGAGTTACGAGAAGTGTCCAGATATCATCTTCATGTAACGAACAACATCAGCATGTCCCGTGTCAAGCACTCTGGAATGTCCTCTCCCTCTGCTGGTACCTGCCTAAACCCCTCTTGAGCTTAGGCGTCGCCCCTTTATTGCCACGGACGCAGAGCATTCATGCGTCGTGAGTCTCGAGCAGGTGAGTCAACATGCTGGGGAGTACTGGACTCTGTCCGCTCAGATCATGTAAATTATTGTGTGAGTGATAAGGGACCTGTACGCTGCTGCGTGATGGAATTCGGGCGGGTGACGTACATCGCGCGATGTGTTGTAGAAAGGATACAGCCCGGTAGGTGTCGCGCCACGATCTTGCCGTTTCGGTCTGGCACTGCCGTGCACGTCATGCTTTGCTACCTCGCATGAGCCTGGGATGCGTAAGCAGAACGGGGCGATCATGGATGAGAGCAGGGGTGACGTGTTGCTGATAGACGCAGCACAGGGTGTTGTTGTCTTCGATGTGAGCTTCATCCTTCCAGCAGGGGACAGTGTTGTTGCAAAGGCTGCCATGATGGTACGCAGTGCTGCAGACGAAAGGGAGGAAGATTGAAAGTACCATGAGCGAGCGCAGGGCGGGTGCAGCTCCGCAGGCAGGGCAGAACTGGCGCGGAATAAAACCGCTCCGGATGCATGTCAGTTTATAGGCCAACCGAGTCTCAGCGTTGAGTAGGCCGGGGGTTGCCCCAGGCGTGCCGAGCACTGTGCCGAGCACCGTCTGCACGAGCCGCGGCCACTTCTTGCGATTACGGCTGTTAGTCACGGGGAGAGCACATCCGATGGATTATCAAATGCTGGGGCTGGAATCCGGGGTTGGGGGAGGGGGCAGACAGGCACACGCGCCATTTCGCACTGCCAGGCAATGGCATACGGCAACCTAATCGTACATACACCGACACAGCAACGGGGTAAGCCGCATGTCATGCCACCCGGGTGCTCTTGGCTGGGAGGACGCGCGCTGGGACGCTCACACGGTCTCTTATCTGGCTGTCGAAATGTTACCATCTGGACTCTGATTACATCGTCCACACACGCACTGCTCTGGCGGGCCCACACGCTGGGTATCAGACTCGGCGACAGCACCCCTACTGGTTGACAGGGAATCAAGCGGACGTGTGAGCGTGTGCGACTGCACCGATCTGTGAGCAATTGCAATACCTTGACGCTCTGGTTCGGTCTGCGGCCCCAGCACAGGTGTGCTCGTGCAGACGGTGCGACGGCGCCGGAGCCGGACGGTGACCATTCGCGCAGTCACGGAGCCACCGCCATGCATGGCTGTGAGCTATGTTGCCACCGGTATGTAGTGGCGACGAAGAAAGGCCGTGTTGCCTCTGGTGTGTGCTCACGATCGCATTGCCGTGAGCATCAGGACATGTACTCACGATCGCATTGCCGTGAGCATCAGGACATGTACTCACGATCGCATTGCCGTGAGCATCAGGACATTCGGTGCGCCGGGCGCCTCCTCGTTGGAACTACAGACATCGGCTCCTCCGGCAATGGGGCCGCTATGCTGTGGCATTTGTATGTGTGATTACATTCGCGCGTCCTGGTTGCCCTGACCACCGCACGTAGCATGGTGTGCATGCGCATATCTGCGATCGTGGAGGAGGAGATAGCATGACAGCATGATTCGAATCTAGATGGCTTACATGTAAGAATGGATGCTGTTGCCCTGGATCGCCACCTCGGCATGTGAGATGGGGCACACAACAGTGCATTGATGTCGTACACTTCAAAAGTACCGTCTTCCCGGCCGGGAATTGAACCCGGGTCTCCCGCGTGACAGGCGGGGATACTAACCACTATACTACCGAGAACCGATGATTCCTCATCAATTCGTGATCGCTGCATCGAAATATGGTAATTTATACCTTTTTTTTCTTTAGAGACACAAAAAAATCGACCAGCCCCGACATCGCCAACGGGGCCACGCGACGACCAGGCGCACAAGCACAACAACCACATGTTTACACGACACGTATCCTGCTGCCAGCCACTCAGCAGAAACAGAGCCTTTAACCCAGGGACGTATAGGGCGGCTGGTGGAGACAACCCCCACTGGCACGGTGGCAGATCTGACACAAACTGAGCGCGGACGGATTACAACCGTGCACGCCAACCTTGGCATGCTGTTCCATTCAGCCACGGGACTCACACCCTCCGGACAAGGCCCGCGGCGGCGCGTTCTCTCATGCATGTGGCGGCAGTGCACAAGCCTGCGACCTTGGGGGAACGACACTTGCACATGACGTACATGGGGCACCTCCGCAGCGAGACCTGGCGTTAATCGTGGCTTGAAGAGGCCTGTCGCAAATACAAACCCCCGCGAGTTCTACCTGCGCACACCTGCTGCGTGGGCAGGCTGTGATCGTCGAAATTCTGCCACACGGGGAGCTGCACACAACGCAGCGTGCTGCGGCCGTGACGCCACTTCGCAGCACCATGGGCAAATGCTCTGGCACTCGACATCTGCAGCCGCGCAAGGCAATGGCGCACAGAGGACGCGAGTAGAGTGCAACGCAGTAGCATGTTCCAGGTGTTTCCTTTCGTGTGATGCGTGCGGTGTACCGACAGCTGCGCGGCCGATCGATCTCCGATTGGGAGCACCAAGCCGCCGTGCCCTCGAGAATGTTCTCGAGGCGCCGCCATGCAGCAGTGAGCAGGTCGAACTGACGTGTTGGGCCATCTGTCACCACCCCCGTGGTGTGTTACACGGAGATGAACGCAGCAGCCTGTCACCTCCGTTGTGTGGGGAAATCGCCGCAACTCTCCTCGGACGCACTGACAAGTCGATCCACTCGCGTCGCACCCGTGGCCACATCGCTCCTGGCACATCCCTTACTAAGCCCTGCCACCCCAGCTTCCGCCGCGGTCTCTGCGTCGTGACAGCAGCTGCACAGCCGCAGGTTTGTACTGTGGAGTGCACACAAGGCTTGGCTTGCAATCAGGTGTGCCATCCGTGCGATACGTCGCGTCGGCCGAGGGCTTCCGCAACGGGTGCGCAACGTTGCGATGGCGGCATTCTCCTCGTCGAGATCTCCACACGTGATCTCCACACGTGCACGGTATGCCCACAACGCACGCACACAGCCGTGCACACAGATCTAAAGCAAGTCGCACATTCACGCAGCCATGCATGCTCACGTCAGCGAGTAATCAAGCCGCTCCCGACACCCTCGTGCTGACGCTCATGCTGACGCCCTACGTTTGACCCAGCGCACCATTGCGCACGTGTGCAAAGGCCTTCATGTACGACTTTCTGCAGGCTTGTCAGTCTTTCTCCGGCCCACCCTGTGCAGACTTGCACACCCTATGCACGGACGGAAATTTCATCTCTGGCACACCCTATGCATGGACGGAAATTTCATCTCTGGCGTCATCATCACACCATGCTCCAAATTGCTCCCCCCCCTCCCCCATCCCCCGTTCCTGCCCTCCTTCCCACCAACAAGAGTGTGTTTTTGATCAGTCTTCGGGTGGTGATGACCTGCTCTGGGGTGGTGTATACTACAGCAGAGATGAGCAAACCTCCTGAAATTTTGACACAGTCACTGGAATACTGGAATGATAATTACCATGACCACCGTAATTGGACACTAAGCTAATTGGACACAAAGTAATTATAGCATGGCCACCAGTCACCCTGCGTGCCACAGCTGGATAAGCTCATGCCATAATGCACTGCAAACACAGATGGCAATGATGAAGGGTAACCATGGCTCCATGGAAAGTGAGTGGACATGGTACCAGCAGCTGGTGTCCCAGCTGTCCCACTGGATCCACATCCCAACTGCATCCAAAAAACAATAAAATATAAACGGAAATCGGGCATCACGCCAAACCCAAACGGGCATCGGCCACAGCACCCCTACTGTTATATGTTGTAAAATGTAAATGTAAATGTAAATGTGACACTTACTCGCCATATCCTACAAGGACTTTGACATCTCTGGATAACCGGGACCACGGGTGTTGTAGTATCCAATACCCAGAGACTCATGCCAGCTAGCCAGCTATGCAGTGGGTTGCTCCTGTACATCAGGGGTGTCCCAAACTCCCCCCCCTCCCCCGGTCATGTCACATCATGTGTCACCGGTCATCATGTGTCACCGGTCATGTCACATCGCGGGGGAGAACGCTGTGGACTGCACTGGCTTCTACTGTACTGCGGCATCGGGGCAGGTGCACGTCTGCGGACATGTGCCCGTGGAACGGCAGCCGCCGCATTCCGGAGCCGTCGGGTGGCCGGCGACGGGGTCCGATGTCTCAGGCTGTGGCCGCGAATGCATGCATGCGGCATCAACGGCTGGTCGCCGCTGAGGCCGCAATGCTGCAGATTGCGCACCAGTGCGGCTGCATCATTGCGGTCGGCACGCCTCCGACGGGCCAACGGAGTACGCCTCCCACGCCCTGGCTCGTAGAGCGCCAGCTGTCGCGCTGCTAGCGGTGATGGACACGCTGATGCAGCATCTCTCACCCACTCTCTGTGCAAGCACACCTCCTGCTTCTGCGTGTTTGATGGCACACATGCGCACGGTGCCGTATGAGGAGCTCGCTCCTCGCTGACCTGATGCCGCTGTGAGGCGGCGGGTGCCACGATGAGCTTGTCAGAATTCTGAAATTTAGCACCAGCATGTAGGGCCCGCACCGGTACTTCAGCTTGTTGAGAGTGGGTATGCAGGAGATGCGTCAGCTGCAGCACGGCAAGCTTGGCCTGCGTGGGCGGTCAAACGTTGTCTCGCACGCGGTGTTCATGCATGGCGGCCGCTGGACGCTCAGAGTCACACCGCGTTTTCACACCTGCGGCACCCTTAGCTGTGCACTGCTGGGCGCGCATGCATGTGTGCGCGGCTGCCATGTGAGGGAGTGCCAGCAGTGCCGGCACGACCGAGAGGCCGAGTCTAGCCGCGGGAGAGGCGCTGCGCGGAAGCTGCGGTGAGAGGAGCTGTGCGGTGCGAGAACGCGCTGCTGCGGTTGCAGAAGGTCGTGGCTGGGTGTCCGGTTTGCGCTAGATCGGTGGCCTCCAGATGTGCTGTCAAAGGTTGCTATATTTGGTGCACTTTAGGCGCGGCGCGGTACATTGCAACTCTGTACATGTAGCTCGGTACAGGGCAGTTTGACCGCCATCATCATCAGCGGCCTCACGCTGTGTGCGCCTCTGTACCTCCGGCGGCGTCCCGGGTCTTGCCACATCGCCCGCTCGCCCTTGCAGCTGCAGCGCAGACTCTAGATCTACCACCAAACCAGATCATACATATGTAGTTACATCGAAGAGGGGCATGGTCACAGGTGCATCACGCAACAGCATATATACAGGTCTCGAATCAGACCACCCAATCACGCAACCTCTGCATACGTCCCTCCTGGACACTCCGCCGGTTCGAAACTAGTCCCTGCAATCTGTGCAACGTTCGACATGGTATTTCTGATCAGCAAGCTATTCCCTTTGCAGCCCGCCGCACTGAACTCTCTCAGCGACTGTGCCATCCACATCGACATCATACATATGTATATGTTGCACGTGGCACAGGTTGTAAGGACTACCGTAACCCCGCTAATCATTGTACCTCCAAACTATATAGTGTACAGGCATCCCGCCAACGTTCTGGAGCACACACACGTGCGCCCGCCAAACGATTGAACCACCGCAAACACGAACGCAATTATTTTGTACCGGTACAAACCACGTCTCCAGGAAATTGTCTAATTTCCAGGGCGCAAGCTCCTCCTTGCAGCCCCGGCAACTATCTAGAGTATACTATAGCACGCGTACCATTACCGGTAGTTTCGAACCGGCGGTCTGTCCGGGGGGGGACGTATGCAGAGGTTGAGTGATTGAGTGGTCTGATCCGAAACGTGTACGCTGTTGCCCGATGCACCTGTTACCGTGCCTCCCTTCGTTGTAACTATGTATGTGCGAGCGCCGTGAGGACCTAGGGGCTAGGCTGCCGCTGCAGGGGATGTGCGCTGTCGGCGTGGTCGTCTGCAATGCTTCCGCGAAGGTTGTGTGCACGCGAGCGCTCTGCAAAGCAAACCGAGTGGGCCACCATGCGGGGGCGGACCAGAATCTGCGAAGGTGTTGCCAGGCAAGGGTATGCTGTATCTGGGGTATGCTATGCGATTCGCAGTCGAGTCGTGCACAACGTGCGAGAGGACATGGATACTCGAAATCCGTCCACCCTGCCTCCAAGTGATCACTGTACACGTGTGCGTGTTCTGCTGTCGTCCACCCTATCATGACCTTTCGCTCCTCGCATTTACCTTATGATCACCTCGTCATCTTTGGGTCGCCGGCCATAACCGCGACATGCCACCTCTGCGGTGGCCGTGTATTTCCCACCTGCCCGGGCTTTGGCTTGGCTCCTGCGGATCAGGCTCGACGAGAACCTAGATGGCGGCACTTTGAACACTTGCTCTTCGCTTGCCCTTGTGTCTCTTGCTCGGGTGGCAGCTCCATTGTTGGCGTCCTTCGCGAGGACCTTGCCATGGCTTGTGCTGGGTGCACCCAGGCGGGAGCAGTGTTGCATGCTGTTTTTACTGATGCCTCTATCTCGGTGGATGTCGCATGGGCATGTCTTGTCCCTTTCCTCCTTGACCCCACCAGTGCCCTGGGGCGTCACCCCCCTGGCGTTGTCGAGCATCAATGCCTGCGTCTGGTTGCAGCGCTTCTGCCGCCTGTCACCTGTGTTGCAATTGGGTGCACTCGGCAGCCTCCTCCTGCACCGGTGTTGTGTTGCCTGTGTCTGCCCGATTGGTCTGCCCTGAAGTCGTGGCTCCGCTGTGTGGCGCCCCTACCTGATGCCGCCCCTGTGGTTGTGCCCCCTTCTGCTCCCGTGTTTCACCGGGCCTCCCCTACCGGTAGGGTTGCTGTGGCCGATGCCCGTTTGGGACATGAGGACATGCAGCACCTCGGGCTGCCAACGACGGCGCACCGGGGGGGACACACGCATGCCGGGGGGGACACACGCATGCCGGGGGGGACACACGCATGCAAGTGCCGGAGGCGGAGACGTGGGGAGTACCGCTTGGCCGTGATGTCTGATTTGAAATGTGTTATAATTTCAACACATAGATTTGAACATGTTTGATGTAATTGTCGGGCGCCCCATGTTGTACTTGAAATATGGTAAAAACTTTGGCATGTGCGAGGAGGCAGTGCGGTTTGCGAACCAGTGCTGGGCCATCGCCGAAGAGAGCCGCCGCAGTCCAAAGTAGGGTTACCGATTACGGTGCCTACTCTGAATTACGGGCGTGACGTAACGTAACAATGAGTTCAAATGACGTACGCGTAATTTATGATACAAAATTTTCGCGCATTGGTGCGCCCGGCAATCCAGCTGTTCTCGGCGTCCAGACTCAAGAGGAGCGTTGGGATGTACAGGAGTAGTGCGTGCACGACATGCCGGTAGCAGAACAGTATATACGTAGCAAACTCATGTCTGATCCAGTACCTCCGCGCTGCTCATGCCGTGGCACTACGAACGATCCCACTACAAAGCGGGCGCACAGTTGTCCGACGTGACTCGGCTTAGCCAACCGGTCAAGCTAATAATTAGCGAGGCCTAGGTCAAGTAGGAGTGGAATGGAACTAGTCCATGCATGCAAACGCAACCAAGGGCCGTCCCACACTCACACTTCAGCTGCCTGAACGCCTAGACGCTGCTTCTAGTCATTGTCAGCTGCCTGAAGGCCGGGGCTGTTCATCCGGCCCCAGAACACAAACACCCCGAAACGTTCAGGCCCGAAATAAAGGCCCCAGGCCGGAACATACAAAAACTCACTTGAAGCCAAATTCCCCCGAGACCGTGGCCAACACCTCCGACAGTTATGCGCGAAACAGCATCCGCCAATCGAGACTTTCGGGCTGGGTCCGTCCTAGCAAAAAGATCTGCAGCAGCCACAGGGAGGAGTACAACACAAAGTGGTAGCCATAGGGGAGTCAATCCGTAGGCTAAGCTAGTAGTTACACAAGAGTACACGGGCAAACCCACTAAGTGGACCAATTAATGGAAAAAACAACATCAGCATATGCCCAGCGCGCGTGCACATCAGGCCCTAGGCAAGCCCGGCTGTGGTGAATCGGCAGCCAACTCGGTACTACCGGTGCGACGAGGAGGATCAAGGGTCTCCGGTGATCCAGCCAGTTGCCTTTCAGGTAGATAAGCCTGAATGGGTAGGGGGGCCCCTCTTGCTGTAGCTATCTGCAGCAGGATGGAAGGAACATCGGCCTCATCTGCGCGGCGTAGGTACTCGACATTGAGACCCGCATCCTGAACGTATCATGACTCCATTCTTACACTTCAGACGGTGTTGTCAGGAGATGTGTCGCTTGCAGACAGACCTGTCCAACGGGGACATGCGCGATGCTAGGACGTACTCTATACCAGGCGACATGCTTCTTGCCGCTCAGATGCTGCCAATAATTGCTCTCGTCATCGGACGATACTGACTTACCGCAGACTAGACACCGCACACGTCCCTCAACTCCCTGATCGTCGGCGAACAAGCACCTACCCCTCATCAAAGCAGACTCCGCAGCATGCACACATACCAGCCGACTGACGTCAGGGAGTTGAGAGCCGACTCACAAGTGGCGATGGCGCACTGGTCGGTGTACACAGATATAGGAAGGCAATGGATGGTTTTGTATACATTCCTCCCGTCCGATGGATATCTGCAACAGCGCCTGCACGTCCTTTAGATGACACCATTCACAGCTGCTGGGTAGCCAGTGGTTATGTGGCTATGGGGCCCTAGTCCGGACAGGCACGTCCGTGACAAGAGCATACTCTCTTGTTGAGACCGCTCCACGCAAC
>JAUMHO010008064.1:0-58701 GCA_032360965.1 Ulva armoricana | reverse complement strand
TGGCCCTGCCGGCGGACTGGATGAGCGCCGCGGCCTCGGGCGCGAAGGACAAGCTGGGCACCTGGAGCGGTACCGGCACGGCCGGCGCAGGCACGGGCACGGCCGCAGGCTACTTCCGCATCACCGACTCGGCCGGGACCGTGACGGGGCTGCAGGGCACGGTGACGGTGGCCGGCGGCGGCGGTGACATGACGCTGGTGAACACCAGCATTGCCCAGAACCAGGCCGTGGCCGTCAACACCTTCACGTTCAACGCGGGGAATGCCTGATGCGCGGTCAACTCAACGGCCTGGCACTGAATGCCGCCGTCCTGAACGGCAGCGGCGCCGAGGGGATTCTGTTTGGCGACATGACCCAGAACCTGGATCTGCTGGGCGGGATCTTCTCGGCCTCGGTCGATGTGTCGGCCGTGCTCGATGCCGAGATTTCGGACTTCGCCAACGTGGCAGATGGCTCGGTGAGCGTCGATGCGGACACGCTGGCTCTGATCGCGGACCTGGTGATCGCCGCGCACTGCGATTCGATCATCGACACGCAGGCCGTGGTCACGCTGGACCATCACACGCTGACCATCTTCATGCGCGAACCGCTGCGCCGGCACGCCCCTGGCCAGGACCTGGCGCTGCATCCGGCGGGCGCTTCTGTGGCCCCGCACCCCGGCGGTAATGCGCTTGCGCGCCATGGCTCGACCTCGATCTACCTGCCGCATGAACGCGGCTCGAAACTGGTGAGGCACTGATGGCGGCCGTTCCATTCACCCCCCAAGAGGTCATCAATGACGCGCGCCGCGTGCTCAACGATTTCGACCCGGAGGGCACGCGCGACTCGGACGAGGACCTGCTGCGCCACTTCAATGCCGGGCTCAAGGAGATCGCCACCCACAAGCCCGAGTATTTCTCGACCGTGGGCGACATGATCTGCGAGGCCGGCAAGTGCGAACAGGCCATCACCTTCGATGACGCTTTCTCGCTGCTGGAGATCCTGAGCATCCACAACGGCGCAGGCCTGACCCCGTTCGACCGGCGCGCCATGGATCTGTTCCGGCCTGGCTGGCGCACCGATGCGGCTGCGCCGGCCGAGCAGTGGGCGCCCATCGATGGGGATCTGCTGCGCTTCTTCATCTACCCGCCTGCGCCTGTTGCCCAGACCATCGACGTGCGCTACGCGCGCAACCCCTCGGAATACGCGCTGGACGAGGTGATCACGGACGTGCCCGAGGTGTGCAAGCCGGCCCTGACCGACTACGTGATCTACCGCGCCCAGAGCAAGGACGACGAGCACGTGCTGAGCGCGCGGGCCCAGGGCCACTACACCGCTTTCCTGAACAAGATCGGAGTGCAGACCAATGCTGCTGCTTAAAAACAATGCTTACTCCACCCTGGGCGGATCGCTGACCAACGTGGCCACCACGATGGCGGTGGCCACCGGTACCGGCAACCGCTTCGACGCCGTGGCCGCACCGGACTATTTCTACCTGACGCTGCAGGACACCGCCAACAACATCGAGATCGTGAAGGTCACGGCCCGCACGCTGGGCTCGGACTCCATGACGATTGAGCGCGCCCAGGACGGCACGACCGCACGGGCCTGGAACATCGGCGATGTCTGCGAGGTGCGACTGTCCAAGGCTGTCACGGCCCCGCTGCAGGTCATGGACGGCGCCGCCACAGCTGCGGACATTAGGACCAAGCTCGGCGCTTCGGCTGCTGGTTCTGCTGTTTTCACTGCGGCAGACGCCGCGGCCCAGCGCACCGCCCTGGGCGGCACCGCAACCGGATCCAGCGTCTTCACCGCGGCCGATGCAGCCGCAGCACGTGCCGCCATCAGCGCCTTGAGCACGACCGAGAAGGCCGCCAGCGCCCAGGTGGCCGACAGGGTGTTGTCTGGCGCAGCCGGCGGCACCGCTGACGCCATCACCGCCACGTTCTCGCCGAACGTCACCCTGCTGACCGATGGTTTGGTCGTGCGAATTACTGGTGCCGTCGCAAACGGGACCACCACGCCAACACTGGCCGCAGGAACTACCGCCGCCACCACGATCAAGAACCCGGACGGCACGGCTATCAGCATTGGACAGATCGGCCAGGAATTCCAGGCTGTCTACAGCGCGGCCTTGACCGCCTGGCTGCTGCAGCCTAACGGCCGGTCCAAAACCCAGGCCGCGAACGACAACAGCACCAATAACGCGACCACGGCCTACGTGCAGGCCGAACTAGCCGCTGAGTTTCCCTATCGCACGGGCGATCTGATGTATTCCAAGCGCACCCTGGCCGCCCCCGACTTCCTCCCCGCTGACGGCTCTGTGTACCTGCAATCCAGCTACGCCGCGCTGTACGCCCAGCTCGGAATCATGTACTGGCAACCGACGAAGTTGAGCAACCCAGCCACGCTGCCAGCCGGTATCGGAAAGGGCTGTTCTTTTACCCCTGCCGGTGACTACTTCGCCATTGCCCACAACAACTCGCCGCGTGTGAGCATCTACAGCGTCAGTGGCGACACATTCACAAAGCTGGCAGACCCGGCAACACTGCCGACTGGTGATGGTAGCTGGTGCGCATTTAGCCCAAATGGAACGTATCTCGCGGTAACGCACGCCACCAGCCCCTGGCTTACGGTATACAAGAATATCGCAGGCACTTGGACTAAGCTGGCGAACCCGAGCAGCCTGCCGCCTGCCGCCACGCCAACCTGTGTTGCTTGGGACCCAACCAGTACCTACATCGCCATCACGAACGGCACGACTGCTGTGCCTGTGGTGTTCAAGCTCGTGTCCGATGTGCTGACTCGTCTCGCAGACGGCACCGGGACCAGCGGTGGACAGGCGTGTATGTTTACGCCTGATGGCAACTACCTAATTACTTGCGGCGCAACAAGCCCGTTTATTCGCATCCACGAGCGCAGCGGTGATGCGTTTACAGGTGTGACACAAGATGCAACAGCAACTGTTCCGGGCGCCTGCTACTCGCTAGCACAAACACCGGACGGAAGCACAATCTTCCTTGGCGGCGTTACGACGATCTACACCTACCGCCGACAGGGCGGTACGCTCAAGTACATCCCTGAGACTCTGGATATGACCGCCGTGACTGCGGGGCACACATGCAACGCATTGGCGTTCAGTAGGGATGGTTATCTGGCCGCAGCTTTTGGGGATTCCGGCGCACCAGGTGTCGGCAGTTTCCGCGTTCTTAAATGGCTTGGAAGCACACTTAAAGAAGACACCAGCCCACGCTCTATTTCAACGGGGTCAGGCAACGGTGCGGCATGGAACCCGGTGACGGCACACCTTGCCGAAGGACACAGCGTTTCACCATTCGTTGGTCTTTGGTCCCCCAGCTACGACCGCACCACATCCTTCCTTGTGCCCTACGTGCCTGACATCCCCGGTGGTGCGCGTCCCTACTTCAAGACCTGACCATGATTGCATACCTTATTGACGATCAAGGCATCTTCATCGACGCCGTGGAGATCGACCCGATGGCGCCGCTGCCTGGCCGCTGCATCTTCGAGCCCGCACCGCCAGCCATGAGCGGCGCCCAGGTGGCGCGTTGGGATGGCGCAGCCTGGTCCGTGCTGGAACAGCGCCCTGTGCGGCCCGAGCCCGAGATTGACCCGCTGACCGTGGCCGCAGCCATCAGTGCCGAGGTCCAGCGCCGACTGGATGCCTTTGCTCGCACGCGAGAGTACGACGACATCGGCAGCCTGGCGTCTTATGCCGGCGACCCGGACCCGCAGCAAAACCTCGAAGGCACCTTCGGGCGCCTGGTGCGCAGCCAGACCTGGGTGGCAATGAAGGCCATCCGCTCACAAGTCTTGGCTGGACAGCGCCCGATGCCCACCAGCTTGGCCGAGATTGAGGCCGAGCTGCCCGCATTGGAGTGGCCCGCATGAGCATCAGCCAGCGCCTGCTGAACCTGTTGATCACCTTCAACCAGTGCGTTTTCTGCCTGCTGTGCCTGGGCCGCAGCTACCCCAACGAAACCGCCAGCGCGGCGGCCTGGCGGCTGGAGCAGAACGGGCACTGGGCTGGCCAGCTGTTCCGGCCGATCATCGACTTCGGGTTTGGCCTGATCGGTGACAAAGAGCATTGTCGCCAGGCCTACGAGAACCTGATGGCGGGCAAGCACATGCCGCCGAAGATCGAGACACCCACCCAGGCGTAGCCATGTCCCAGCCCCTGCGCTTCTCTCCCTTCTTGGGCATGCTGCCGCGCACGGCTGAGCGCCTGCTGCCCGATGGCATGGCCGTGGAGGCCGACAACGTGGACATTTCGTCCGGGGAAATCCGCCCGCTCAAGGCGCCGTTGCTGACCCATACGCCGGCTGGATCCGGGCCCTGGTACTCGGTCTACCGGGCCGAGAAGAACGGCGCCGAGAAATGGCTGTCCTGGAACAAAGACGTGGATGTGGTCAAGGGCCAGCTGACCGCCGATGTGGACTCGCGTTATTACTGGACCGGCGACAACGAGCCGCGTTTCTCTACCTACGACAGCCTGCCGGCCACGATCTACTCGCTGGGCATCCCCCAGCCCCAAACAGCGCCAGGCGCCAGCCACTCGGGCGGTACCGGATCGGCCACCTCGCGGATCTACGCCTATACCTTCTTCTCGGCCCTGGGCGAAGAGTCCGCGCCGTCACCGGCCTGCGCGCTGACGGCGGGCAAGGTGGACGGGACCTGGGCGATCACGGGCATGGACGAGTTCCCCATCAACACCAGCGGCGCCGCCGGGGTGTTCGCCTCGGGCTCGACCACGTTCACCACGACCGGATCCGTGCGCCACTGGCTGCGCGCGGGGGAAGAGGTCTTTCTGGGCGGTACGAAGGTGGTTGTCACCGAGGTTCCGAGCGCGGCCGCCTTCAAGGTGCTGGGCGATTACTCGGCCATCACGTCCTGGTCGCGCGTGGCGCCCTGGAATACGGTGGGCATGAAGCGGCGCCTGTACCGCTCGGCCGGCACCCTGGCCGGCCTGCAGCTGGTAGCTGACGACGTGGGCACGACCTACAACGACAGCCTGTCCGATGCTTTGATCCTGGGCGATGACCTGATCTCGCTGGACTGGGAACTGCCCCCGGTGGGCCTGCGCGGCCTGTTTATCCACCCCAGCGGGTCCCTGGGCGGTTTCATTGGCACGCGCCTGCGCCTGTCCGAGCCGCTGCAGGGGCACGCCTGGCCCAAGGCCTACCAGTTCGCCACGGACTCGGAGATCGTGGGCGCGCAGACCTTCGGCAACTCCATCGTGGCCGGTACCGCCACCAAGCCCTATCTCTACACCGGCCTTGAGCCCGAGAGCATGAGCCCGGACAAGGTGGACGAGATCTGGCCCTGCCTGTCCAAGCGGTCGCTGGTGTCGCTCGGTGACGGCGTGGCCTACGCCAGCAGCCATGGCATCGCCTACGTGGGCCTGCGCGGCCCGATGATCCTGACCGCCGGCATTTTCACGAAGACCGAGTGGGATGCGCTGGACCCCACCTCGATGATCGGTGCGGTGGCCGAGGGCAAGCTGTTCATGCGCTGGTCCGGCCTGGACGGCTCCAAGGGCATCATGGTGTTTGTGCTGGGTGAGGCC
The DNA here is from genome assembly GCA_032360965.1 of Ulva armoricana. NCBI lineage: Eukaryota > Viridiplantae > Chlorophyta > Ulvophyceae > Ulvales > Ulvaceae > Ulva > Ulva armoricana. Next base: position 53,135 of record JAUMHO010008064.1, on the reverse strand, counting down.
GAGGGCGGCATGCGGCGCCTGTCCGACTGCCCCGACGAGCTCTACACGGATCCGCGCAACGGCCGCCTGTACCTGGTGACCACGGCCGGTGTGTCGCAGTACAACGCCGCCATGGGTGCGCGCCTGAGCTACGCCTGGAAGTCCAAGGAGCACTACCTGCCCAAGCCGGTGAACTACGGTGCCATCAAGATCGACTTTGCCTCGGAAGTTTCGGCGGCCGACTTCGAGGCCGCCCAGGCGGCGTTGGATGCTCAGATCGCAGCCAACGCGGCCATCGTGGCCAGCTACAGCGGCGCCGGGGGCCTTAACGGATCGCGGGTTAGTGGCATGCTGCTCAACGGCTCGAACATCCGCAACGTGGCCGCGCAGGACCTGGCCTCGGTCAACGTCTCGCTTATCGCGGACGGCAAGCTGATCTACTCGCGTAGGGTGGTGTCAGGTTCTGGACTGCTGCGCCCGCCGGCCGGCAAGAAGTACCAGACCGCCCAGATCTCGCTGAACGGGAATTGCCGGATCAAGTCGGTGCGCGTGGCTGAGACGGTGGAAGAATTGGCGCGCGTGCCATGAAAAAACCCGCCATCGGATCCGTGCCGCGCGCTGGCCAGCCGCGCGAGGGCTTTGATTCATCGGTCAAGGAGGTGCTGGAGGTGATCACCGGGCGCCGGGTGGCCAAGATCGAGAAGCTGCCTGACACAGCGACCACAGCCGACCTGATCGCCAAGGTTAACGAGCTCTTGGACCGGATCCAGTAGCAACGTGGCAAGCATGGCAGGCTCAAGCCATGGATACCGTCGCCCTGCTCAACAAGTGGCGCCACCTGATCGAGCCGGTGGTGTCAACGGGCCTCACGGCCGTGGACTGGGCGGATGTGGTGCACATGCCGGTCATGGTGATGGAGGGGCGCGAGTCGGTTCTGGTGCTGCGTGACATCCGGATCAACGGCCGGCCGATGCGCTCGATCTGGGCCGCGGCCGGTGTGATGGATGAGGTCATGGCCCTGATCGCCCAAGCTGAGCGCGAGGCGCGGGCCGAGGGCATCACCCACATGATCTACATGGGCCGGCGCGGCTGGGTGCGTTCGGCGGGTTACCAGGAAGAGGCCATTGTGGGCCTCAAGGAGATCTAAATGAGCGGTCTGGTTGATTCGATTCTGGGCGGTGGGGATGGCCCCGACTACGCCCGCCTGAACACGGAAACGGCAGAGATCAAGAAGGTCAGCCAGGAACTGGGAGGCCAGCAGATGGCCGACGCGCGCGCCGATGCGAAGAGCGCCGCGGACTACATTGACCCCATTGCCGACCGCCAGCTGGCCCTGATGGACCAGGCCACGGCGCAGGGCTCGGAAACCTACAACTACCTCAAGGGCCTGCAGCGGCCCATTGAGGGCGCGCTGAGCACCGAGGCCATGGCCACCGGGTCCGATCAGCGCCAGGCCGAGGCGGCCGACCGCGCCGTGGCCGATGTCCGCGCGGGCACGACCAGCGCACAGAACCGCCTGATCCGCCAGGGCCTGCGCTACGGCCTGACGCCCGAGAGCATCACCCCCAGCGCCGCCACGATGTCGGTCATGCAGGGGTCTGCCGAGGCCGCCGCGGCCAACGGCGCGCGCACCATGGAGCGCGATGCCGGCTTTGCCAAGAAGCTGGATGTGCAGCGCGTGCTGGCCCCGCAGGCTGGCCAGGTGCAGGCCTCGCAGGGCACGGCCGCAGGCGCAGGCAATGCAGCGGTGTCGGCCAAGCTGGCGCCGATTGCTGTGAAGCAGGGCGGAGTCAACGCCGGCGTGAACACCATCATGTCCGGCCGCCAGCAGGCGCTGCAGGGCGTGAGTAACGTGGTCAACGCGCAGTCGCGGGACAGCGGCAACGGCCTGGGCCAGATCGTGGGCGCCGGCCTGGGGGCCTGGGCTTCCACCGGTTTCGCTTTCTCGGACCGCCGGCTCAAGCGCGACATTCGCCCTGTGGGCCAGACCCCGGGCGGCACGAACCTCTACGCCTTCAAGTACCTGTGGTCCGACCAGGAGGTGGTGGGCGTCATGGCCGACGAGGTGCCGCATGCCGCCTTCGAGGTGGGCGGGTACCAGATGGTCGATTACCGCAAGATCAAGTGAGGGGATAAGCCATGTCTCGACGCACCCAGGGCCTGGTGGATGCCCTTCAAGGTTTCAGCTACGGCTACAGCACCGGCCGCAAGTACCAGCAGGATCGGCGCGAGGACGCCATCCGCGAGGGTTTCGAGCAGGTCGCCAAGGCCGAGCCAACCCAGGCCGAGGGTTACACCGCCGACCAGGGCGCGCAGCTGGAGGCCGCCGCGAACTCTGGCCAGTACGACATCGGCGTGCAGACGAACCCTGATGGCACGTTCAAGGCCTACACCACCACGCCCAAGGCGGATCCCAGCCAGGTCGGCGTGATCGCCCAGCAGGGCGTGACCGACTTCCTGGGCGACCGCACCCCGGGCCAGATGAGCCAGGCCCAGATCGACACCGCGCGCACGCGCGCCATGGGCGGTGTGCTGCGCAAGAACGGCGACCCCATGGCCGCCATGCGCATGGACCGCGAGGCGCGCACGAACGAGCGCGAGGACCAGCGGTTTACCTGGGAGCAGGGCCGGGCCCGGCGCGAAGAGGATGCGGCCGGGCGCGAAGACGCCTGGCGCACCGGCCGGGAGCAGCTGCTGCAGGAGAGCAGCCTGGCCCAGATCCAGCGCGAGAACGCCGAGGCCAAGAAGGGCTTCGAGGCCGCCCAGACCGAATACCAGCGGCGCGTGGCGGCCGGTGAGCAGGGCCTGGTGGCCCCGCAGGCCCCGCAATTCAAGGCCCCCAGCGTGGCCCAGTCCATCCTGGACAACCTGTCCGTGGCCGCGCATGACGTGCAGTACGGCAAGGCCCCGCCCGAGGCCCTGACCCGCCTGGCCGAGGCGCGCAAGAAACTGGACGACGAGGGCTACGCCAAGACCCTGCGCTTGGCCCAGGGCGGCGCGCCCATTGACCAGGTGATCGCCACCTACAACGCGGGCGGTGCCGACAAGGTGAAGCCCGAGGATCTGGTGTCCGACAAGATGGTGGACCGCGGCAACGGCGTGAAGTCGCGTGTGCTGACCTTCAATGGCAAGGACGGCAAGCCCTTCACCATCGACACGCTGTCCGAGCTCGATGCGCTGGACAAGGCGGACAAGGTGTACGAGCGGGTCTTCAAGACGCGCGCCGACGAGCGCGACGAGCGCCGCACCAATGCCTCGGTCGCGCAGGCCCAGGCCCAGACCGGCGTGCTGACCGAAAAGCTGAACGACACCAAGGAGCTCGGCACCATCCGCACCGAACTGAACACGGCCATCGATGCGGGCGACACGGAAGCCATCGCCCGGGGCCGCGCCAAGCTGCTGAGCTACATGACCAGCGGCAAGAGCGGCACCCAGAGCATGTCGGCCGAAGAGCGCAAGGCGAATTTCTACCTGGCATCCGGCCTGGCGCCGGACATGGCCACGGCCGCACGCCTGGCGCACGAGAAGGTGCAGACCTCGGCCAAGGACGACTACCTCAAGCTGGTGACACCCAACAGCATGGGCATCGCGCCCACGCCCGAGAGCATCGCCCCGATCATGGAGGCCATGCACGGCAAGGACTGGCAGAAGAAGATGGGCGGCGGCGGCAGCGCGACCCAGGGCGCTTCGTTTGGCACCGAGGCCGAGGCAGACGCCGCCGCCAAGGCCGGCAAGATCAAAAAGGGCGACCGCGTGACCATCGGCGGCAAGACCGGGACCTGGCAGTAAATCGTGGCAAGCATGGCACCCTCGTCTGACAAAATCAGATGAGGTTGCGCGATGCCCTTCGTTCCGGACAGCGATGATTCTGGGGTCAACGGTCGGTTTGTACCGGATCCCGAGGAACCCCAGCCCGTCGAGAAACCCCGCAGTGCTGGCGGGGTAGCGGCCGACCTAATCAAGGGCCTGAGCGGCGCTGCGGTGTCCGCAGTTGGCGCTGTGCCCGTCGCGGCTGGCCGCGCCATCCGTGAGGGCGGCGACAAGCTGCTGGGCATGAGCATGGACGAGGCCCAGCGCCTGGCCGAAGCCGAGGGTACGCCAGAGAAGGCGCTGGAGTGGTACGAGAAGTCCAACCGCTTCAACCCCGCCTCGATTGCAGGCCGCGGCATTGAAGCCGCCGGCAACTGGATCAGCAAGCAGGGCGACGACATCCGCGATTCGCGCTCTCCCCAGGCCAAGGAACAAGCCCGCCTGTCCACCCCGGACGGCGACATCACCCAGCCTTCGACCTGGACCATGGGCCAGGATCCGAGCGTGGAGGGCGTGGCCCAGGTCCTGTCCGATGTGACGGGCAGCATGGCGCCGGCCGTGGCCAGTGCGATCGCAACCCGTGGCAAGTCGGCCTCGACCCAGATGCAGGTCGGCGGCGGTGTGACGGCCGGCCAGATCGGCGGCAGCGCCCTGGACGAGGCGACCCAGTACCTGGGGCAGTTCGATGACGCCAAGCTGCGCACGGTGTCCCCGGTGTTCCGTGACCTCGAAGCCAAGGGCTACAGCGCGGCCGACGCGCGCGAGATCGTGCTGCGCAAGGCCCAGAACACGGCCGCCGCCTATGCCGCGCCGGTGGGTTATGCCGGCGGCAAGGCCACGGCCGCGCTGCTGGGCAAGCCTGGCGAGGCGCTGGCCGGCAAGATCGGCGGTACCGCTGCGAAGGCCGCGGTGCTGGGCGCCCTGGGCGCCACCGAGGAAGGGCTGCAGGAAATGGCCGAGGGCGTGGCCACCCGCGCCGGTATCAACGATGCGGCCGGCACGGACCGCTCCCTGAGCGAAGGCACGTTCGGCGAGGCCGTGCTGGGTGCCAAGGGCGGCGGTACCGTCGCGGCCGGCAAGGTGCTGCTGGACCGCGCGGTCCAGGGACTGCCCGACCTGGAGCCACCGGCCCCTGCGCCCGCACCCGCCCCGAGTTATCCGGATCCGGTTTCACGTGAAACCCGGCCGCCTGAGCCCACTGCGGCCGAGAAGGCGCTGTCCCAGCCGGTGAACCTGACCGCCCTGGACCGTGCCGAAGAGATCTACACCGAAGAGCGCCGCCTGGCCGAGCGCCTGACCGAGCTCAACGACCCGGCCGGCGGCTACGGGCAGATGTTCGACCAGGAGCGCCAGCAGCTGGCCGAGCGGTCCCAGGCCCTGGCCGCCGAGCGCGAAGGCATCACCAAGACCTGGCCCAAGTCCGAGCCCGGCGCGCGCACCAGCTTCACCACCGAGGCCGGCGCCCGCCTCGAAGGGCAGTACGCCCTGATGTCCATCGAGGATCTGCAGACCTCGCACGACGCCAGCCTGCGGCCGAACCCCCTGTATCCGCAGGAGCTGCAGCCCCGGGCCCGCGACCGCGCCGCCAGCGAGATGCAGGTTTCGGGCATCGTGCAGAAGCTGGACCCGGCCCGCCTGGGCCTGTCGGCCGATGCCACGACCGGCGCGCCCATCGTGGGCGCCGATGGCCTGGTGGAATCGGGCAACGCCCGCACCATTGCCCTCAAGCGCGTGTACCAGGCCAACGGCCAGAAGGCGGCCGATTACCGCCAGTTCCTGCTGGACAATGCCGCGCAGCTGGGCCTGAGCCCCGAGCAGATCCAGGCCATGGACAAGCCGGTGCTGGTGCGGGTGCGCAGCACGCCCGTGAACCGCGCCGAGTTCGCGCGCCAGGCCAACGCCTCGACCGTGGCGGCCATGTCGCCCAGTGAGCAGGCCAAGAGCGATGCCGCGCGCATCGACTCCATGGAAGACCTGCAGCCCGACGAACAGGGGGATTTCCAGACCTCGCGCGACTTCATCCGCCGCTTCATGGCCCGCCTGCCGGTGACGGAGCAGGCCGGCATGATCGATTCGACCGGCGCTCTGTCCTCCAGCGGCTACGCCCGCGTGCGCAATGCTGTGCTGGCCAAGGCCTACGGGGATTCCCCGGTGCTGATGCGCATGGTGGAGTCCATGGACGACAACCTGCGCAACGTCTCCAAGGCCCTGATGTCGGCCGCGCCCAAGGTGGCCCAGATGCGCCAGGCCGTGGCCGGTGGCCAGCGGTTTGATGCGGACATCACCCCCGACCTGATGGCGGCCGTGGAAGAGCTCTCGCGCCTGAAAGACGCCGGCACGTCCATCGAGGACGCGCTGGCCCAGGCCGGCATGTTCGGCGAGAAGTACAGCCAGGAGACGCGCGACCTGCTGCAGTTCCTGGCCGACAACATCCGCCGCCCGCGCCGCATGGCCGACTTCATCGTGGCCTACATGGACGCGCTGGACGCTGCGGGCGACCCGAACCAGGGTTCGCTGCTGGGCGACACCCAGGCGCCCGAGAAGCAGGACCTGATGGCGGCTGCGCGCCGCAACACCGAAGGAGAACGTGATGCTCAAGGAAGTGCTGGCCCCCGAGAAACTGGCCAAGACCCTGGAAATGGCGCAGAAGGTGCAGGGCAACGCCCGGATGCGCCGGGCAGTGAAAGCCGCGCTCAAGGCGATGGATCCGCCCCCGCGGCCGGCGCCGACAGTGAATGGGTAGCCTTTGGGCCTGACACCGGCACGCTGGGGATCCCGCGCGCCCAGATGCCGCAGGTCAAGGGCAAGGACCGCGGCGCGCTTATCAACTTCCTGGAGGCCAGGGGCATTGCCAACGAGCCCGACCGGGTGCGCGCCGACGAGCTCAAGCCGACTCAGGCTGAGTATTCGCGCAACAAGGTCGACAAGTTCGTGGAGACGGGCGCCATGGGCGAGCGGTCCGTCCTGATCTCTTCGGACGGCCACGTGCTGGACGGGCACCACCAGTGGCTGGGCCACAAGGAGCGCGGCGAAGAGATCAACGTCATCCGCCTGGATTCGCCCATCCGTGAACTGCTGGAGGTCGTCAACGCCTTCCCCAGCGTGAAGCGTTCCGAGGGCGCGGCCGATGTGGCGCAGCTGCGCGCTGCCGCCGTGCAGGACTTCAAGGACGCCATGGCCGACCTGGCCACCATCGCCAGCAAGCACACGCGCGCCGCGATGATCCCCGAGGACACCCCTGGACTCAAGCCGGCGCTTATCAAGCTGTTCACGGCCGCGTTCCGCATCGTCGGCACCGACATGCGCGCCGCCACCCGCTGGGTGCGCGATCAGCTGCGCAAGGATCCGGCGACCAAGAAGATCGCCAACTTCATCAAGACCTCGACCATGGAAGACGCGGCGCGCGAGGCGCTGGCCCTGGTGGAAAAGGACGGCGGCGCACAGGGCGGGCTGTTCGACAGCCCCGAGGCCGCCACCAAGGCGCTGCAGTCGGATCTGTTCGGCGCCCAAGCGCCAAGCCTGGACGAGCCGGTGAAGGTCGCCAAGATCAACGGCCGCGCCTACGACATGAAGCGCGACAACTTCAAGCCGCCGGCCGTCGACACATTCCTGTCCGCCGATGCGATCGCGCAGGCTGACGGCTACGTCGAGAAGTATTACAAGGACCGCCCGCCGGTCCAGATCAGCGAGTCCGACCGCGCGAAGGCCGAGGAACTGCTGCGCCCGCTGATGAAGCGCGCCGAGGACATCAAGCCGACCTACGACCAGAAGATCATCGACATCGTGCAGCGCACCGGCGCCAAGAGCCAGATGCTGGCGCCCATCAAGGGCCTCAAGCGCGCGGCCGAAAAGCTGGTGCTGGAAGAGGGCTTCAACGTCGACGGCATGAAGGACACGCTGCGCTCCACCATCGTGGTGGAGGACTACGCCCAGGTCCAGGCCGTGCTGGACGAGATCGTCAAAGAATTCGAGCTCACCCGCAAGCCCAAGAACCGCACCGGCAATACGCCGCTGACCTACAACGGCGAGACGGTGAAGCCGGAGGACCCGGCCAAGTACGGCGGTTATTCGGACGTGATGGTCAACGTGCGCATGCCCAACGGCGTGGTGGCAGAGATCCAGATCAACGTGCCGGAAATGCTGGGCGCGAAGGATGCCCAGGGCCACAAGCTGTATGAGGCCTACCGCGAGGCCCCGAAAGAAAGCCCCCTCGGCCAGGAGATCCTGCGCGAGGGGATGCTGCCGTTTTACGAGGCGGTCAACTCGGCTATCTCGGCCCGGAATTCGGCTTCCGACCGCTCCCACCATTCGCTGACCGGGCCGCGCGGACCCATGGCTGGGCGGGGCTCCAGCGAGGCGCCGTCCGCCGACAAGGCGAACCAATCCCCCGAAGGGAATTCGACAAAGAACCCGCCCTCGGACCGCTCTACAAAGCGGCAACCGGCCGGGAATTCGTCTGGGACTGGGATTGACATTGCATCACCTCTCAACAACAGTGTATCACAATTACCCGCAAATGGTTATACTGGCGGGGACCTATTTGGAGCAGATGATGCAACTGTACAACCTGGTGGTGGGAGCACTCAAGGAAAAGGCGCCGGGCCTGCACAAAAGCCTGGCCGCGGCGGGAACGCTGCGGGAGTACGCGCAGGGGCTGGCCGAGCAGGCGTCGACGGAGATCGTGACGCTGACGCAGGCGGACCGGGCGCGGGGCAACTGGGACAGCCTGGGGCCGGTGGAGTGCGCGCGCAAGATGGCGATGGCGCAGGCGCTGAACCAGGAGGTCGTGCTGGCCGACCTGCTGGAGTTCCCGCAGGACGGGACATCCCCCCGAAATCCGGACGAAACTACCAATTCGGACCCGATGACCTGACCTACGCGGGTTCGTGGCTCAAGAAGGCCGAGCAGAACGTCGAGGCCGTCGAACTGCTGCGCACCCTGGAGAAGGAGGGCCGCCAGGCCACGCCGGCCGAGCAGGCCGCCCTGGCCAAGTTCGTGGGCTGGGGCTCTTCGGACATGGCAAACAACCTGTTCGGCAAGAAGCTGGACAAGACGGCCGAGGCCATCGAGGAATACGACACCGCCATCGCGGCAATGGACAAGCTGGGCCGCGACTACCTGCAGAAGGGCGGGCAGTTCCGCGGCCAGTATGCCGACAACGGCTACTACCAGGCCCTTGGCGTGCTGCGCAATGCCGGCAAGCTGAATCAATACGAGATGCCCCAGCGCATCACCCGCGAGGAACTGGACAAGGCCAAGCCTGACGGCACGGCCAAGAAGTGGCTGGCCCTGCGCGACCGCCTGCGCGCGGCCATGAGCGAGGAAGAACTGGCCGATGCCTCGCGCTCGACCCAGTACGCCCACTACACCAGCAAGGAAGTGGTGAGCTCGATGTGGAAGGCCATGGAGCGCATGGGCTTCAAGGGCGGGACCATCCTGGAGCCGGGCGCCGGCATCGGCGTGTTCCCGGGCCTGATGCCCCAGGCCATGGCCGCCAACTCGATCTACACCGGCATAGAGTTCGATCCGGTCACGGGCGGCGTGCTCAAGCAGCTGTTCCCGGACGAGCGGATCCTGGTCGAGTCCTTCGTGGACTCCAAGCTGCCCAAGAACTTCTATGACGTGGCCATCGGCAACCCGCCGTTCTCTGGCACCAAGATCCTGGGCGACCCGGAGTACGCCAAGCGCGCGCTGACGCTGCACGACTACTTCTTTGCCAAGTCCATCGACCGGGTGAAGCCCGGCGGCCTGGTGGTCTACGTGACCAGCCGCTACACCATGGACAAGATCGATGACAAGGCGCGGGCCTACCTGTCCGACCGCGCCGACCTGGTGGGCGCCATCCGCCTGCCCCAGACCGCGTTCAAGCAGAACGCCGGTACCGAAGTGGTTACGGACGTGATTTTCCTGCGCAAGAAAAAGCCGGGCGAGACGTTCGAGGGCGCCCAGGCCTGGGCCAAGGTCGGCGAGATCAAGGACGGCAAGGGCAAGACCCTGATGGTGAAGGACCAGCACGGCAAGGAAAAGCCGGCCATGGTCAACGAATACTTCGCGGCCCATCCGGAAATGGTGCTGGGCCAGCACGCCAACACCGGGAGCATGTATTCCGACCAGGAGTACACCGTCACGCCGCTGGACGGCAACATCGCGGACCACTTCGCCAAGGCGGTCGAGAACCTGCCGGCCGACATCTACCAGGCCCAGCGCGGATCCAGCGCCGAGGCGGCCAAGGTGCGCGAGATCGATTTCAACCCGAAGGCCAAGAAGGAGGGCAACTACTACGTCTCCGACAAGGGCGAGCTCATGGTGCGCGAGGGCGGCGTGGGCCAGCGCGTGGAACTGCGCAGCCCCAAGGATGCCGAGATCATCAAGGACTTCGTGCCGCTGCGCGATGCCCTGAAACAGGCGCACTACGACCAGCTGAACGATGGCGAATGGGAAACCAGCCTCAAGGCGCTGCAGGCCGCCTACGCCAAGTTCACCAAGAAGAACGGCAAGATCAACCAGTTTGTCGAGAAGACCGTCAAGGTCAAGGTGGATGAACTGGACGAGGACGGCGACCCGACCGGCAAGAAGGTGGACGACGAGGAAGTGCGCCGCACGTTCCCGCTGCTGGACAAGCTCAAGGACGATCCGGATTGGACCCTGGTGGCCGCCCTGGAGAAACTGAACGACGACACCGGCGAGATCACGGACAGCGATTTCCTGTCCAAGCGCGTGCTGGCCAAGCAGGCCGCGGCCAACGTCTCAACCCCGGTCGACGCCCTGCTGACCACCCTCAACGACCTGGGCAAGGTGGACATCGAGGTCATCGCCCAGCGCATCGGCATGAGCCAGGCCGATACCATCGAGGCGCTGGGATCCGCCGTCTACAACGACCCCGAACAGGGCTGGGTCACGGCCGACGAGTATCTGAGCGGCAATGTGAAGGCAAAGCTGGAGATCGCGCGCCAGGCCGCCAAGTCCGACCGCAGCATGGAGCGCAACGTGACCGCGCTGGAAGCGAACCAGCCCGAGCCCCTGCAGCCCAGCCAGATCGACCCGCGCCTGGGCATGAACTGGATCCCGGGCAAGGTGTACCAGGACTTCATTGCCGACATCACCGGCGGGCAAGTGAAGGCCACGGTCGAGTGGAGCCCGCGCACCAAGAACTGGGACATCAAGGAAGTGAGCGGCGGGAAGACCGATGCCGCCACCGCGGAGTGGGGCACGCTGCATCGCAACGTGGTCGACCTGCTGGATGTCGCCGTTACCGGCCGCCAGATCCGGATCGAAACCCGGCCGGCGAAGGGCGAGGCGCCGGTGTTCGATGCGGGCGCCACCGAGGCCGCCAACGAAAAGCTCAAGGCCCTGCACGAGAAGTTCGCGGCCTGGGTGTTCACCGATCCGGACCGCACCGACATGCTGGTGCGCCTGTACAACGACAAGTTCAACACGAACGTCGCGCGCAAGTTCGACGGCCGCCACCTGACGCTGCCCGGCTCGACCACGACGATTGATGTGTTCCCCCACGTCAAGCGCGGCGCCTGGCGCATCGTGCAGAGCGGCAACACCTACCTGGCGCACGCTGTCGGATCCGGCAAGACCTGGCAGATGGTGATCTCGGCCATGGAGCAGAAGCGCCTGGGCCTGGTCAAGAAGCCCATGATGGTCGTGCCCAATCACATGCTCAAGCAGTTCGCCGCCGAGTGGCTGCAGCTGTACCCGGCCGCGCGCCTGATGGTGGCCGATGAAAACAACTTCCACATGGACAACCGCCGCCGCTTCGTCTCGCGCGTGGCCCTGTCTGACCTGGATGGCGTCATCATCACGCACAGCGCGTTCAAGCTGCTCGACCTGGATCCGGAATTCAAGGCCGGGCTAATTAAGGAGCAACTGACGTTCTTCCGGGCCGCCCTGGAAGAGGCGGGCGGCAACCCCGACAAGCTGACCTACGAGCAGACCAAGGACCCCAAAACCGGCAAGCTCAAGCTCAAGGGCAAGGGATCGGGCAGCATGGATCCCAAGGTCAAGCGCATCGAGAAGCAGCTGGAGAACATGGAGCAGAAGCTGCTGGAGGCCACGTCCTCGGAGGGCAAGGACAAGAACGTGCGGTTCGATGAACTGGGCGTGGACTTCCTGTATGTGGACGAGGCCCACGAGTACCGCAAGCTGGATTTCACGACCGTGCGCCAGGTCAAGGGCATCAGCCCCCAAGGCTCGGCCCGCGCCTTCGATCTGTACATGAAGTCGCGCTACCTGGAGTCCAAGACCCCGGGCCGCTCCATGGTGATGGCCTCTGGCACGCCGGTGACGAACACCGTGGCCGAGCTCTACACCGTGCAGAAGATGATGGGCCACCAGTCCCTGGTCGACAAGGGCATCGAGGACTTCGATTCCTGGGCCGCGATGTTCGGCCGCGAAAAGACCCAGCTGGAGTCCAATGCCGCCGGCAAGTACGAGGCCGTCACGCGCTTCCAGGATTTCTCCAACGTGCCCGAGTTGACCCAGATGTTCCGCGAGTTCGCGGACGTGCTGACCTCGGACCACCTGGCCCAGATGCTGGGCGACAAGCGCCCCAAGGTCGCCGGTGGCGCCCGCGCCATCGTGGTCACGCCCATGACGCAGGAATACAAGGAGTTCCGCGCCGAGTTGGCCGACCGCATGGAGGCTTCCAAGAAGTGGAAGCCCAGCAAGGACGAGCCCAACAACCCGGACCCCGTGATCCGCATCATCGGGGACGGCCGCCTGGCCGCCATCGACATGCGATTTATGGATTCCAGTTTGCCCAGCAACCCGGATTCCAAGCTGAACCGGATGGCCGATGATGTCATCAAGGCATTCAAAGAAACGGCCGACATTCAGTACCGTGGCAAGGAAAAGAAGGACGCGGACGGCAAAGAGATCAAGGACTCAGGCGACATCGAGCCCAACAAGGGCGCCACCATGATGGTGTTCTCCGACCTGGGCTTTGGCGCCGGTGTGGCCGCCTCGCGCGGCTTCAACGCCCGCGCCTGGTTCGAGAAGCGCCTGCGCGATGCAGGCATCCCCATGAACCAGGTTGCTTTCATGGGCGACTACAAGAAGTCGGCGGAAAAGCTCAAGCTGTTCAAGGACGTGAACGCCGGGCGCGTGCGCATCCTGATCGGCTCCAGCAAGAACATGGGCACCGGTGTGAACGCGCAGCAGCGCCTGAAACACCTGTTCCACCTGGACAGCCCATGGTATCCGGCGGACCTGGAGCAGCGCGAGGGCCGTATCATCCGCCAGGGCAACAAGAACCCCCTGGTGAACATCCACGCCTACGCGGCCAAGGGCTCCTACGACCAACAGATGTGGGGCCAGCTGGCCGGCAAGCAGGAGTTCATCGACAAGGCCATGAGCGGCGACCCGAACGTGCGCAAGATCGAGGACGCAGGCGCCGCGGATCTGATGGCCATGGTATCCGGCATGGTCGCGGACGACCCGCGCGTGTTGCAGCTGGCCGGCCTGAACACCGACATCGGCAAGCTGCAGCGCCTGTACCAGGCCCACGAGGACACCCGCGCCACGCACCGCTCACGCTACCGCGAAGCGAGCTCGACGGTCAGCTGGAACGAAAAGCGCCTGCCCCAGGCCATCGAGGAAGCCAAGAAGGCTCAGGATCTGAGCGGCGACAACTTCAAGGCCAAGGTGGGCAGCACCACGTACACCGAGCGCGCGAAGTGGGCCGAGGACCTGATCGCCAAGTACAAGGACCTGACCGACCGCGGCACGACCGAAGTGCAGAAGGTGGGCGAGATCTCCGGCTTCGACATCGCCTACGGCGGCGAGACGATCGGCGGCCAGTACATGACCAAGCTGATGCTGGCCACGCCGGATCCGGTGGCTCTGGTCACGGATGCCGGCACGAGCCCCATGGGCATGGTCATGCGCGCCCAGAACGCGATTGCCGACCTGGCCCGCCTGCCCGCCAAGATGCGCGAACGCATCACCGAGGCGCGCGCGCAGATGGACGCCCTGCAGACCAAGACCGAGGCCGCTTTCCCCATGGCCGGCATGCTGGCCGAGAAGATCCGCGAACGCGATGCCCTCGCCGAGGAAATGGCCAAGCCAGAAGAGGCGGCCGATACCGAGACCGTCCCGACTGATGCGACCGAAACGCTATGGGGCGACATGGCCGTGTCCGCCGGAGTGGACGGCGAAGCCGACCAGGTGCCCCGGCTGTCCCGTGGGACGGGCGCGGCCGGCATGGCTGTGCGCGACCTGGAGGCTGTGGTCTCCAGGGTTTCCAAGGGCCTCAAGAACTTGCCCAAGGTGCACGTCTTCGCATCCCCGGCGGATCTGTCGTCCAAGGTGCCCGACCAGAAGAGCCTGCGGGACTTCATCAAGAAGCAGGGCGCCATGGCCGACGCCGAGGGCGGGCTGCACAACGGGGAGATCTACCTGTTCGCATCCGGCCTGGCCGACGAGGCGCGCGCCGAGCACGTCCTGGCCACCCACGAGATCACCCACTACGGGCTGCGCGGCGCCATGGGCAAGGACCTGGATTCCGCCCTGCAGCACGTCTGGGTGAACAATGCCGCCATCCGCAAGCAGGCCGCCGCGCTGCGCCAGCGCCTCAAGCTGGATTCCAACCTGGGCGCCGTCGAGGAAGTGCTGGCCGACATCCCCGCATCCGAACTGGTGAAGCTCAAGGGCTGGCGCCGCGTGGTCAAGGTCGCGCGTGACTGGCTCAACCGCATCGGCGCCACGTCCATGGCCGCCCGCCTGGATCGCTGGCTGACCGCTGGCATGGACGACCAGGCCCGCGCGGACCTGTTCGTGGCTGACCTGCTGACGGCCGCCCGGGAATGGGTGCGCACCGGCCGCGGCGGCCGCGGCGGATCCATGGCCGATGTGACCCGCCTGTCCAGCCTGGCCGAGGATGCCGCCAAGCAGGAGAAGTGGCTGAACGCCGAGGCCAAGGCCCGGGGCTACAAGGACATCGAGGACCTGCTGGAGAAGAACTACCCGGTGTTCGAGAAGCTGGCGGCCAAGTGGCGAGAGAAGAACCCGGCCAGCGATGGGGTGATGCTGTCGCGCGGTGACATCACCCAGACCCCCGCCTTCCGCAAGTGGTTCGGCGACAGCAAGGTGGTGGACGCCCAGGGCAAGCCCTTGCGCGTTTACCACGGTACAGGCGCTGACTTCGAAACTTTTTCCGAGGACTTCTACGGAGACGCGACAGGGACAGGTGACTACGGTGAAGGGTTTTATTTCACAGACCGTCATGATGTTGCAGCCACCTTCGCCAAGGGTGAAACGCCGCGCGTGATGCAGGTCTATCTCAACATTCAGAATCCGGCAACCTCGAAGGTCATGCAGTCGCGGAAGGTGCAGGATGCATTGGACGACGACATGGGGTTTGTGTCCGTGCGTGAAGTCCTGGAGGGCATGGGTCACGATGGCATCGTGATCGAACACAAGCAGGGCGGTAGGGAGTTCGTTGTTTTCCGCCCCGAGCAGATCAAGAGCGCCATCGGCAACTCTGGAGCCTTCGACCCGGCCAACCCGGACATCCGCCTGTCGCGCGCCCCCCAGGCCACCACCTCCGCCGAGCGCGCCGACAAGATCCTGGCCACCAAGGCCGGCAGCAAGGCCCCGCTGGACTTCCTGGCCAGGACTGCCACTCGCCTGACCGGCATCGAGCGCCTGACCGGCGCCATCTACCGGCGCTCGGCCTACCTGCTGGACCGCTACACGCCGGAAGCCATCAAGGCCGGCGTGGTGGCCGACTACGGCGTGCCCGAGGCCGTGATCGACCAGCGCGCCATGATGCAGGGCCGCCAGCGCGTGCAGCTGCGCAAGGCTGGCGCCCTGATCGAGAAGCTGTCCACCCTGACCCGCGCCGAGAGCCGCGTGGCCTACGAGTGGATGAACATGGACGGCAGCGACCCCAAAGCCTACCTGTCGGCCATGGAGGGCCTGCCCGAGGAATCGGTCAAGGTGCTGCAGGAGGTGCAGCAGATGATCGACAAGCTCAGCCGCGAAGCCATCGCCCTGGGCCAGCTGACCCCCGAGGCCTACGAGCGCAACCGCATGGCCTACCTGCGCCGGTCCTACGCCAAGCACGTGATCGAGCAGACCACGGGCGAGAAGGCCAAGCGCGCGCGTGTTATCTCGATCCTGGGCGACCAGTACAAGGGCCGCGGCCTGACCGAGGCCGCCCCCATGGCCCGGATCCAGAACACCGCGCCTGAGTGGTGGGCCCGCAAGCTGCAGGCCGGCAAGGGTGACGCCGGCCTCAAGGGCGAGAAGTTCGTGCGACTCGAGCGCCGCGCGCCGGCCGGCGCCGGTACCCAGGCCCTGCCGGGCATGACCACCCGCGCCGAGGGCAAGCTGCTGGAGGTGGCCTACTTCCCGGCCGGCGCCACCATCCCCGCCAAGTTCGCCGACTGGGAGCGCCGCGGCACCTTCGAGGTGCGGGACGTGAAGGGCCCGAACCTGATCCTGTGGCGCGACTTCACCAAGGAAGAGCGGGAGCAGATGGGCGAGGTGGACGAGGCGCGCTTCGCCATCGCCAAGACCCTGCACGGCATGATCCATGACGTGGAGGTGGGCCGCTACCTGGAGTGGCTGGGCCACACCTACGCCAAGAAGGAGGGCGAGACGATCCCCGGCACCCTGGTGGAGGCCTCGGAGCGGTACAAGGACACCTTCGCCCCGGGCGAGTGGGTGCGCGTGCCTGACGCCAAGATCCCCGGTACCCAGGTGGCCAAGTACGGCAAGCTGGCCGGGCGCTACATCCCCGGCCCGGTGTGGAACGATCTGCGCCAGACGGTCAACGGCCAGTTCAAGCCCTTCGGCGACACCTACGCGCAGATCCTGAGCCTGTGGAAGACCGCCAAGACGGCGCTGAGCCCGGCGGTGCACACGAACAACATCATGTCCAACTTCGTGATGGCGGACTGGCATGACGTGGGCGCCGCGCACGTGGCCAAGTCCCTGCGCATCCTGATGGCGGCCAGCCAGCGCCAGGGCAAGGGCGTGCTGGGCGGCGTGGGCAATGTTCTGGCCAGGGGCGGCATTGCCGACCGCGAAGCCGCGATGGAGATCCTGAACCGGTACAAGGATGCCGGCGGCGACATCGGCAGCTGGGCCACCAACGAGATCGCCCGCGACCAGCTGGAGCCCCTGCTGGAGAGCCTGGAGAAGGAACTGGCCGCCACGGCGGGCGCCTCGAACCAGGCCCAGGTGGGGGTGATGGCCGCCCTGCAGCACGCCATGATGCTGCGCTTCCCCAGCGCCTGGGATGCCTTCAAGGAATCGAAGCCTGGCAAGGCCGTGGGCACCGAGGCGGCCAGCCTGATCGACCTCTACCAGCACGAGGATGACGTTTTCCGGCTGGCGGCCTGGCTCAAGGCCAAGGAAGAGGGCCGCGGCGACCTGGAGGCCGGCAAGGCCGCGCGCCGGTCCTTCCTGGACTACCACATCAACGCGCCGTGGATCCAGGCCATGCGCAACTCGGGTTGGCCCTTCATCAGCTTCACGTACCGGGCCGTGCCCATGATGCTGGAGATCGCCGGCAAGAAGCCGCACAAGCTGATGAAGCTGATGATGATCGCCGGGGGCCTGAACGCCCTGGGCGTGATGCTGGCCGGTGGCGGGGACGACGACGAGCGCAAGCTGCTGCCGGAAGAGAAGGCCGGCCGGATCTGGGGCATGGTGCCCAAGCTCGTGCGCATGCCCTGGAACGACGCCAGCGGCAACCCGGTCTACCTGGACATCCGCCGCTTTATCCCGGTGGGCGATGTGTTCGACGTGGACCAGGGCCACGGCGCGATTCCAATGCTGCCCGCGCTGCAACTGGGCGGCCCCCTTGCTGTCGCTCTTGAGGTTTACCCATTCAATAAGTCGAACTTCACCGGCAAGCCAATCACCCTAGACACCGACACTGGCGCGCAGCAGGCTAAGAAGGTGGCCGACCACCTCTACAAGGCTTTCGCCCCGAACATCCTGGGTCTGCCTGGCACCTACGCCACCACCGGTGTATTCGACGCAGCCAAGGGTAAGACCGATGCCTTCGGCCGCCAGCAGTCGGTGGCCCAGGCCGCGGCCTCGGCGTTCGGCGTGAAGCTGGGCAGCTACCCGGCGGACGTGCTGCGCCTGAACCTGACCCGCAAGACCCAGGCGGAGATCATGGAGATCGGCCGCAACATCACCCTGCTGCAGCGCCAGCGCGCCAACAACACCATCGACCAGGCCGAGTTCGAGGAAGGCGTGAAGGCCGAGCAGGCCAAGCAGCGCAAGCTGGTGGAGAAGATGCGCGAGAAGGTGCAGTAAGGGTCTACCCGGATCCGACAGATTCCAGAATTTGCGGACCGGGCCCTGATTTGCGGACCAAAAGAAGAAGCCCGCTACATTTTGTGTAGCGGGCTTTTCTATTGCCGTGGGGCTTTACTGGTGGGTCCTGAGTGACTCGAACACTCGACCTACGGATTAAGAGTCCATCAGCCACCGCCTTATAAATCAACAGCTTAGGCCGTTTCCCGGTCCGCAAATATCCGGATATGGATGGTCGCTACCCCTCTGAAAAGCCCATCCGCATGCGGTTTTGCGGACCGGGTTTTCATCGGAAATTCACGCTCGTTACTCGCTCGACGCGGACAATGGTGGCCCCCTCAAGCTCTCGGGTATAGGGGCTGTTTTCCCAAGTCACATCGGTCGGGCGCTTACAGAACTCGGGGTTGTGGATTGGCGCGTCCACAGGAGCTACCCAGCCATATTCGGTGCAGTGGCCATCGGCATAGACGATGCCCCACGCCTTGCCGTCTTTCATCACCATCACGCCAGTTTCAACTTTCATGGGTTCCTCTTCTCATCGTGTCGGCGTGACCACATTGCCCCGCCTGACGTAGTGCTCTGTCATGGTGACGCTGGCGTGCCCCAGCTGGCGCTGGGCCTCCACCAGGCCGTGCGAGTCGGCCTTGTCGGTGCCGGCCTTGGCGCGCAGGTCCCGGAACTGGAAGCCCTTGATCTGGTCGGCCAGCTTGGGGTGCGCCTTGGCCGCTGCGGCGCGCGCCCGGTCGAAAGCGTTGTCCAGGCCGGCCGCCGTCCAACGCTGCTTGTCGCGGCCCCAGATCAGCGCCAGGGTGGTGACCTTGGCTGCGCGCTTGCGCGCGATGATGCGGTCGATCAGGGCGCCGAGCTCGTTGCGCGTGCCGTCCGGGTGGTTCAGGGAGAACCGCAGCTTGGCGCCGGTCTTGCCCTGGTCCACGGCCAGCTGCTGCTGGCGCACGTGCGTCTCGTCCATACGCAGCACATCGGCCGGGCGCTGGCCGGTCTGATAGGCCAGGTCCAGGGCATCGCGCAGGGCCTGGGGCCCAGCCTCGTACACCGCGTTGTAGATCTCGTCCAGGATGTAGACATCCTTGCGCCCGCGCTCGGTGAAGCCCTTGATGCCCGCGCAGGGGTTCGGCACGGCCGTGATTCCCTTGCCGCGCGCGAAGTTCCAGATGTGCGAGAGCAGCGCCTTCTCGCGGTTGGCGCGCACCTTGGCCGTCTTGCCTCGCCAGTCCATGAACTGCCGCACGTGCAGGGGCTCGATCTGCTCCAGCGGTACCGGCGGGTCGTTGAAGAACTGCAGGAGGGTGGCCAGTTCCTTGATGTTGTCCTGGCGCGTGCGCGGCGCCTTGCCGGGCAGGACCTCGATTAGGTAGCGGTCCGCCACGTCCTTGAAGGTGACGGCGGGGCGCACCTCGGTCATGGTGAGCTCAGCCCATCGCTGCACGGCCGCCGCGTAGTTTGACCCCAGGGGGATCTCCTTGCGCGGCTTGCCGCCGGTGTCGAGGTAGTAGTAGACCGTGCCGCCAGCCTTGGGCCTGGCGCGCATGCCTCTAGGCAGCGTGAGATTGACGGTGGGTTTTCTGCCCATGCTTGCCCCCTGGCGCGTTGAGCGCGTTGGAGCGCCAGGATCCGGCGGGCTTGGCCTCGGCCGCCGATCCTGGGCGCCCTTCGATTGTTGATTTTGCTACGACTGGTTCACCCAGCGCGTTGATGTAGAAAGGGATGCGCTGGTCGCGCAGGGCTTCGATCTGAGCCCTCTTGCGCTTGCGGCCGGTCAGGCGCTGAACTGCATCGGGGGCCAGGAACGGGTCTTCGATCATGCTTCACCCTTCTGCTCTACAGGTGCAGCCCCTGGTGCAGCGGAGAGCATGGCGCGCTTTAGACGGTCAATCTCTGCTTTGTATCGGTCAATCCGCCCTTTAACATGGGCGTGCGCCTGCGCCGGTGTGTATGCCTCTTCTTTGCCGACGCATAGCCCCATCAGCATTGCGCGCCAATCATTCAGCGCCATTTGCACATGAAGATGGTTATTTTCTATGTCGCCCTGCGGCACTGCTGCCTGTGCGGCCTGCTGCTGCTGGGGGTGGGAAACATATTGAGACAGGTGGTCGCGCAGATCATTCCTGTACCCATTCGATCCTGACACATCACTCATGCCGACGCTGCCAGCGAGTAGGCTTGCAAGGGTCATTGCCTTTTCTAGAGCCGTGGAATCAAATACCGCCACCACCTCCCAGCCCTTGTCCTCGGCCAGCAGGGCGGAGACAGTTTCGTCTATGAACGCGCTGAACTTCGCTAAGGTTTCATCGGCCTTTACGTGGTGTCTGATGTATTCGCTATCTGCTTGCTGCCAGTAAGTCTGCCCAAGCGCGAAAGCTCGGCGCAAGGCCTTGACAAGCAACTCCGACCGCTCATCCGGTCCTGCGTGTTGTGGTGTGGTCATGGTGTGCCTTTCAAGCGGTGTACCTTGCTAGACCGTAGGAAGCTACTGCTACGAAAACAATAAACGCAGCGACAGTTGCGAGAAATTTTTTCATCTGTGTATCTCCCTCACAAAATGCCGACCACGCGGCGCATGCTGATGCGGCCCATGGCCAGGCCCAGGAACTCGGCCTGGCATCCCTCAAACCGCCCAGGGCTCCACCAGTCGCCGCGCTTCATGGCGTGCTCAAGGCTGTCGTAGAACTCGTCTTCGACATCTGCAGGGCACTGCACGCGCACCAGCTCCCCGGTGTCAAGCACCAGATCGGCGTAGGTCATGGTGGCGCTGGGTTGTTTCTTGGTCATGGCTTCTCCGTGTACTTAAACTCGATCCGCGTGATGATGGTCTGCGGCGTGCAACCCTTGTGGGTGTTGCAGAACATGGCCACGAATTCGCTGGGCCAGCGGTAGGTCGGGTGCTCGGCGAAGCCTTCTCGGCGCACCTCATCAAATCCGTAGTCCAGGCCCACGGTCATTTCGTTCAGCTGCTCCCGACGCACGCCGACAATCCGGATGGGCCCGCCCAGGCGCTGGATGCTCTCGCCAGGCCGTAGGCCCATGCACTTCTTGACCGGCTGCAGCAGGTCGCCGACCTTGAGAAACTTCCAGCCCAGCCGGCGCGTCACGTCCTTGGACTGGACAAGGATCTGGTCGGTGGTGAGGGCGAAGGATATGTTTCTCAAGATGGCACCCCATCCCAGGCGCGGCCGTCGAGAACGCGGCCGGCGGCTTTCTTGCCGACGCGGAACGTCAGCATGCTTCCAGCGCCTTCCGTGAAGGCCGGCTTCGCCAGCATGTCAATCACTGAACCGTTGGCTTGGATCACGCACTGCTCAACCGTGCAGCTCTTGCCGTAGTGGTCATCAACGCTTTTTTGACTTTCGCCACGCACGGCCTGCCGGTTCGACCGGTACAGGCCCCGGTGGAACTCTTCGGTTTGCTGGTTGATTGGCAGCCACTCCCCCCACTGCTTGAATAAAAACGGCACGCCAGCGGCCTGGCACTGATCGCGCAGGCTCCTGGCCCAGTCCGGGTGCATGGGGCGCGCGCCGGGGCCGCTCTCTCCGCCTACGATCACCCAGTCAAGGCCATTGAGCCTTGAGCAGATGCATTCAATGTAGGTGCCGCCGTTCTCGGAGTCCCTGACAAGACGCATGCCATCTTGAGAGAAGCAATCCCCATTCGGACAGCGCGCGGTGCACGCCTTCTGCAGATCCACCGGCCCCAGCATAGGCTCCATGCTCAGGAACCGCTTGGCCGCCGGCACGGCCAGCAGCTTGGGGATGTCGCGGTCGGCCTCGGCCTGGTTGACGATGGTGGCGCCGATCCAGATGTTGAGCCAGGGGACACGGCGCTCTGCCATCGGGTCTACCGTTGCAATGGCGTCCTGCATCATCACGGCCGCGTTGCCGATGCGCTTGGTCAGCAGCAGCCAGTCCAGATTCGGCGTCTGGCGGATCAGCCAGAACAGATCGTCGCGCCATTCCTCCGGCACTTCGTTGTCGAACACATCGGCCAGGCTGGCGCAGAACACCCGGTACCGGATGCCCAGGCGCTGTGCCTCGGCGTTCCACTTGATGGGCTGGTGCCAGTTGGATTCGCTGGTGCGGCGCCGCGGCGCGCCCGGTCCCCAGTTGATGGCCGTGCCACCAGCAAAGCGTGCGTTGCGCGTCTCTGCGTAGCAGTGGTCGCAGCCGGGGCCGACCTTCTGGCATCCTTCCCAGGGATTGAACGTGTGATCGGTCCATTCGATATTTGAGTTTTCAGCCATTCAGTGTCTCCTGCAGACTATTCACTTCGTCGGGGTTTTCGGCGCGCCACTGCGCCCAGCTTTCATCGGTCAGCTTCCACTGCACCCACTCCGGGTGGTCGGGCTTGGGAGAGAAGGAGCTGCGCTTTCGCGGCGCACAGCGTTCGCACAGCTGGGGCAGGCGCACGCCGCTGCGCAGATGCTGGTCACAGAAATACAGCCCACACCCACGGTCGCCGCCATAGGGCTCACCACCGCAAACATGGGATAAGCCGCGGTCGATCTTCTCGTTGCAGCCCGGGTGATCACAGGTAGCGGGCACGCCGTAGCCGATGTCTCGCTTCCATGCGCTGTCGTATCCGATGGACCAGCCCATGATCAGTGTCCCCCGGCCTGCAGTTCCCCGCCGGCCACCGCCTTCTCGATGTTGTCGGCCGTGCCGCGCAGGATCTCGATGGCGGCCTGGGGGCCGTAGTTCTCCAGCATCATGCCGGCATAGCCTGCCAGCACGCCAGCGTAGACGCGCGCGCACTTCTGCGGACCGTGCTCTTGCATGACATCGTTGAGAGTGGGCGCCATGGCGTCCAGGAAGAGCTTGGTGCCGACCTGCTCGGGCGTGCCGGTGTAGGTCGTCGTTTCGGGTTCTTGGGTTGTGTTGGAGCTCATGCTGTTTCCTAGAAGGGGATGTCGTCGTCCATGTCCTCGAAGCCGCTGCCGGCCGCGGCCGGCGCGGGCCTGGTGGCGGCGTTGCGCGCGGGCGGTGCGCCCCGCGGTGCCTGCTGCTGCGGCGGCCGGGCCCCGTTGTCCTCGCGCGAACCCACGAACTCGATGCGCTGGATCCGGCCGGCCAGCTTGTGGCCGACAGACTGGTCCGCCTTCGTGAACGTCTCGATGTGCAGGTCTTCGATGGTGCAGAAGACCTGCTTGCCTTTGGTGAGGTGCTGGCCCAGGGCCTCGGCCGCTTTGCCCCACAGCCCGGCCTCAATCCATTGCGTGGGCTGCTTACCCTCGCCGTCGCGCTTGCCGTAGTTCGTGGCCAGGCTGAGATTGACCACGGCCTCGCCGCTGGGCACGTAGCGGATCTCGGCATCGCGGCCGATCCGGAAGATTCCTGACGACATCATCATGCGCGACCCCTGCTGGCTTTGCGATGCTTGCGCACGTTGCGGGCCTTGAGGGCCTGGCGCTGGTGGTGCCGGTTGCCGGTCTTGCTCCGGCCCCCGTTCTGAGTGCTGGGCAGGTTGTTGCCGCGCTCGTCGGTGACGCCTTTGATGACGGGATTTTGGGCGATGGCGGCTGCTGAGCCGAGAGCGGCCAGGGCCGCCATGGCCAGACGGCCGGCGCGATTCATAACCATGGTCATGTGCTGGGTCCTCGCTCAGTTGCTGGAGTAGGTGCCGATCAGCACGGGGATGGAGGCGCCGCCGGTTGACGCTGCCTGAGCAAACTTGATCAGGTCCACCAACTCGCGCCCCATCTGCTCCTGGTGCTCTTCCTGCTTGACGATGCGCAGGACCAGGGAGGGCTTGTCGCCGCCGGTCTGGATGCTCAGGCGCACCATGAAATCGCGCTGCTGCAGGTCCACATAAGGGATACAGGTGAAGCGCATCAGCGTCGGGATCTTCTCCTTGCTGGTGGCCTTGACTTCATCGAAGGTGGTGCGCGTGGCGCTCAGCTGCGCCTCGGTGTTGCCCTGCTTGCGCAGCCCCTCGATGGTGATGTCGCGCACGGCCGCGACCGCCTGGGCCAGGGTGATGGCTTCGCTATCGTGCTGGCACTCGATCAGATGGCCCCAGTCCTCCAGGAACTCGGCCACCTTGACCTGCGACATGGCCGACCCGGTGGCCACGGCCATCAGTGCGCGGTAGGCGGCCGTGGGCTTGGCGGCGTACACCGCCCGGCTGTCTGCGTGGCCAGGCGCGCTGGGCGTGCCCAGGTTGAGCACGGCGGTTGCTTCCATGGCGTCCACGGAGACGAACACCGCGGCGCCTTCTTCCTTGTGCGCCTCGACGTAGTTGGCGAAGTCACCCACCACCTGGGTTTTCATGGTGCCGCGCGCGCGGCGGCGGTTGGGCAGGTACTTCTCCAGATCGTGCACGGTGAAGTTGTCGGGCAGGGCGGCCAGGTGTTTCGCGCCGCCCTCGTCTTGCAGAGCGTTGCTGGCCGTGCTGATGGCTTCTGCCGTGCCGAGGTTCAAGGCTTCGATTGCGTCTTTGTCAAACATAGGTGGATCCTTTGGGTTGGGTTGGTGGTGATCAGGTCAGGTCGCGCTGCATGGACTTGTCCAGCAGGGACGGCTGGGCCAGGGAGAGGGCGCCGTACTTGCCCACGTGCAGGACGGTGGCGCCTTCGGTTTCCTCGCTGCTCTTGCCCGTCATGGTGGGCTTGGTGAACTTGAGGGTGTGCGCCAGACGGATCTGGTGCGTGCCGGCGATCTGCTCCAGCTTGAACTTGATCGAAACCTCGCCCACCTTGGCGCGGTCGATCACGGCTGCAGCCGTCTGGGACAGTGCGATAGACAGCATGCGCTCGAACATGCCGCCGTCGAGCTCGGAGATCACTTCGGGCACATCGGTGGCCGCGGCGGTGGTTTCGGGTTTGCTGGATTGGTCTGTCATCGGGTTCTCCTGGGTGTTTAAGTGGTGGATCAGAATTTCTTACCCAGGCCGATGGGGCAGGGATCGGCCTTGCAGGTTTCGCAGTAGCGGTGCGGCGCTGCGTGCGGGCAGTCGGTCTGGCGCGGGCCAGGCGCTGCATTGGCCAGCTTGCTGCGCAGCTCGTAGCCCATCAGCGGCCACATCTTCTGGACGGCGTTCTGGCGGGCGATCTTGCGACCGATCTCGGCGTCGAAGTTCTCCGGGCTTGCGCAGGCAGACTCGCCGGTCACGGTGAAGCCGTTGCGCAGCACCAGGACGCAGAAGGTCAGCAGGTCCAGACAGTTCGGCAGCGGGTCAGAGCCGTGCTTCATGATGTTGATATAGCCACTTTCTGCGCCATCCATTGCCGTGAAGTAATGCTCGCTCTCGATGTTCGCCTCGATGTCAGATGGCGTGATGCGCGGCGCGGTCAGGCCCTTGGCCTGGATCTCGTTTTCAATGGTGTCGCTCATGTTTTCCTTTGTGGTTGGTAAAGGGTGGGACGCCGGCTACTACCCCGGGGCTTTGACGGTGAAATAAAGAACCCGCCTCGGCCACTTCGTCCCGTATGGGTCAGGCCGCCAGCAGTTCCTGCGGCGCGGCTTCTTTCTGCAGCAGCTGCAGGGCGTAGCGGTCTGTCAGGGCCTTGAACTCGATCAGGTCGCGCTCCATGGCCTCGATGTAGTTGTCGTCGCGCTTGACCTCACGCAGGTACAGCTGCTTGCCCATGGGCTCCAGGGCAGGGCAGTACATGCCGAAGTGCCACCACTTGCGCCCGGTGATCCAGAGACAGCCCTGGATCTGGTCGATGTAGTCGCTGATGTCGTCGTCCAAGATGACCTTGCGCAGCGTCTCGGGGGACACCAAGCACTTGTACTCACTCCCGCCCTCATGCCCGATCAGGCCGTCCGCCGATGCCCCAAAGGCCTCGTCGTCGGTCATCACAAAGCCGGCGCGCTGCACGATCAGGCCGGTCAGGGACTCATGCTCGGCGCGCGCGGCCGGCTCCAGTTCGTGCCCGCGCTTCATGGCCCACGTCTCGAAACCCTCGTCCAGGGGCATTCCGCGGATGCGCTCGACGGCCACGCAGAAGGCGTAGTTCTTGGCCACGTCTGAGAAGTCACCGATGGGCAAGCCCAAGATGGCGCGCTGCATCGTCTCGGTGGGCTTCACCTTGGTCTTGTAGGCAGCAAGATCCCTGGCCAGGTCTTCGCCGCTCCCATTGCGGATGGCGTTGACATAGATCTGCTGCTGCTCGGTGAGAAGGCCGACCTTCTGGCGCGCGGTCTTGAACATGCTGGCGGTGATCACGCCGGCACGGGCCTGGTGCCACTCGGGAGAGCCCTGTTCACAGGTGACGATCTTCATGCTGCACCGCCTTCCAGCTTCGCCTTGATCTCGTCAAACTTGCCGTTGAGCATCGCCACTTCGTCCGGGTTCTGGATGCTGTTGATCCAGTCGCCCGCCACGAAAAGCGCGTCGATGTTCTTGGCCTCGCAGATCATGGCCATGACTTCATCGAAGGTCTTGGCGGCCGGGGCGGTGGGCGCCGCAGTTGCTGCCGGCGCTGCAGGCGGGGTGTCCACCGTGCGGGCGGCGTCTGCCTTCTCTGCGCGCATCTTGAGAACGTTGTCGTGGGCCTTGGCGAGGGCCTTGCGGCTGTCCCGGCCGGCTTCGGCCCAGAACTTCTGGTAGGCGGCTATGCCCTTGTCGGCGGCGTCTTCGGCGGCCTTGCGCAGGTTGGTCGCCACGCCGTCCCAGTCGGGCTCAGTAACGAGTTCAGCGGCGCCCATGTCCACGGGCGCACCCACCTCGATCTCGTCCGGGGTGTACACGCCCAGGATCACATCGGGGGCGTACAGGCGGGCCCAGCGTTTCTGCGCCAGGTAGGCGATCTGCTGCTTGGGGTCTTCGGTCCAGAGCGTGCTGTTGCGGGTGCGGGCCTGGGTCATCAGCAACTCCAGCCTGCGCGGCTCGGCCTCGCCCTTGATCGTGGCCCAGACGCGCACGCCCAGGCCATGCTCGTCCGCCTGGTTCCAGGCCGGCACAATGTATTTCTTGGGGTGGCCGTTGTCGTCCTTCTTGGTCCTGGACTCGACCTCCTTGAACTTGCCGACGATCTTTTCCCAGGTACCGAACCACTCGAAGTGGAAGCGGTCTTTGACCACGCCGCTGTTGTTGATGACGGCCGCCACCAGCTGCGCTTCGTAGCCCAGCACATCGTTAACCAGATGGGTTTTCTGGGCGACAGAATAGGGGTTCATTCCCCATTGCATGCTCTGCATGACCACGGCCATGCAATCACCCTCGTTGCCGCGCAAGTGCTTGGGGATGGTGCTGCGCCCGCTGGCCATCATCCGGGCCAGGCCCTGCATCTGGTTCATGTTGTGCGCGTCCATGACCAGGGCGGAATTGTTCATGCGCATCGCGGGCAGCTGGGCCTGCGGGGCCTCGGCCACCACGGCCGGGGTGAGGTTGTCGGTTCGTGCGTTCAAGGTCTACTCCTTCGGGTTGATTGGTTTCAGGCGAATTCGGTGGACAGGCGCGCGCTGGCGGCCTGCAGATCCATGGCCAGCAGCCACTCGATCACCTTGGACTCATGCACGCGGAAGTGCAGGGCGAGGGCATCCACGATCTCGTCGTCGGTGGGGCGGTGGCTGACCGGGGGCATATTCGGCGTGTGTGCGTGCGTGACAACCGGGCCGGTATCACCGCCCTGGGACAGCGGGATCACGGTCGTCTCGGTGGCCAGGACCAGCGGGGCCGGCTCAAGTTTTGCGCGCAGTTGGGCTTCGAGGACATCGCCCCGGACAAGGATGACCTCCGGTTTTGCTGCCTCGCGCGCTGCCTCGATCTCCTGCTGCTGGCGCGCCAGTTCCGCCGCCTGGGCGTCCAGCTGGCGCTGGCGCTCTTCCTGCTCCAGGCGGGCCCTTTCCAGCGCGGCGCGCTCGTCGGCCAGGCGCTTGGCCTCGGCTTCGGCTTCCTGCTTGCTGCGCAGGGTGGCGCCCATGGTTTCGAGTGCAACGCTCTTGGCCATGGCCGCGTCCGTCTCAAACTCGTCAAAGCCTTCGATGGCCACGGCCTCCAGGCGCTCGACCAGGCGCTTCACACCGTCGCTGGTGCGGCACTGCTGGGCCAGCACGGGATAGCCCTTGATCTCGGTGATGCGCTCACCGATGGCCAGCAGGCGCTTGCGCTCGGCCTCGGCCTTCTCGGCCTTGATGCGCTCCTGCTCACGGTCCCAGGCATCGCGCAGATCCTTGAGGCGCTTTTCCTCGGCCTCCACGATGGCGACCAGCCGCGCCTCTTCGGCGATCACGGCCTTGGAGAACTTGGTGGCATCGTCACGCGCTGCCTTGGCCACGTTGACCACGGTGGTGCGGGCGCGCATCAGCTCCATGGCGGCGCCGTGGGCCTGCTCCCGGCCGGCCTTGTCCACGATCTGGGTGATGCCCTGGTGCTTGGCGGCCAGGGCGATCAGATCCGCCTCGGTCTTGCTGGAGGCCAGTGCCAGCTGGGCGCGCGTCTCCACGGGCAACAGGTGGTATTCCTTGGACTCGGTGACTTCCAGGCCGGGGATCTCGGCGGGTTGGTGGGCTTCGTCGGACATTGTTACTCCTTGAGGGTTGAAATATTCGGATGCGGTTATTGGAGGGCGCGACTTACTGGCGCTGCGAATCGATATAGGCGACGAAGCGGCTAACCCATTCCGTGTAGCCGAGCGTGCCAAGCTGAATAACTGCCCAGGGTGGAATTGACTCGACATCCAGCGTTGTAGACCAGATGCAGATTCCCCACAGGTAAAACCTGCGCTGCAGTTCTTGTGTGTCACCTTGGGGCCAGCGCCCCGGACGCCGGTAACGTCGAACCTCGGTCTTCGCCTGGAAGATGGTCATGCTGCGACCCCCGTCAGGCTGTACGCCGGGACTTCCTGGATCTGGAAGCCAAGCTGCTCGGCGTAGGCCAGCTGCTCGTTGCTGAGCGTTTTGGCGCCCGCGATCTTGGCGATCAGTTCCGCGGCCTGGTTGGCCGGGTAGATCAGCACGTTGCCGTAGACGTTCTTGAGCTTGATCTGCAGGACGCGGGCCTCGCGCTGCGCTTTGAGCATCGCGGCCTGGGCGTTGCTGCTGGCCACGACATCATTGAGTTGTTTGCAGTAGCCGCACGTCATGCTGCCTCCTGAGGGTAGAACATCGTGCCGGGCCCATACCGCTGAACGATCTCAGGGAATGCTGCGCCGAGCTTGTTGGCGTTCGTGCTGTCGGCCTTGCTCCAAGCCTCGGCAAGCGAGGCGACAAAGCTGCCGCCGTTTTTCATGGCCCGCAGCGTGTTGTATTGCTGCTGGCTCGTCATCTGATTCCAGTTCATAGTTCCTGACCTTTCATAGAGTTACTGACCACGGAATAAATATACCCGTTTCCGGATATATCGTCAACCGGATACGGGTAGGCCGTGCAAAATATTTTTCAGGTGTCGTCACGCACCCGCAACACCGGACCGGCGATCACTCCACAAGCCGCAGCATGCGGGCGATGATGTCGCGGTACATGGCGGGGGTGTGTAGCACCTCGGGGTTTTCCACCGCAAAGCGCGCGTCCTGGATCACCTTGAGCCTGCTCTGGGTGGCGCGCAGGCGGTCCAGAACTGCAAAGTCCGGGGGCTTGACGGCCTCGCGCTCAGTCGTTTCGAGGGATTCGCTCATCTTGGGTCCTTGGGGTCGGTTGTTGTTCTGGCGGCGCTGGATCCGCCTTGGGCTGCGGTTGGTCCTGGCGCCATCGCTCCATTCGCTGGCGCCGGCAGATCTCGGCCTGCTGGGCCTGGAGCTCGAAGTAGGGCAGGTCGATCACCGCAGCCCCCGGTGCGCGCCCAGGCGGGGCCGGCGCTGCAGGTCCTGGTTGGCTTGGGCCAGGGGGTCGTCGCTCTCGGCCAGGTAGCGCGCC
Source organism: Ulva armoricana (assembly GCA_032360965.1). Lineage (NCBI taxonomy): Eukaryota > Viridiplantae > Chlorophyta > Ulvophyceae > Ulvales > Ulvaceae > Ulva > Ulva armoricana. The sequence continues at coordinate 23,253 of JAUMHO010008064.1, read as the reverse complement.
ATCAGCGGTCGGCCGAGCATGTAGACCAGGCCGGCCAGGATGGCGATGATGGCCAGCGGGCCCAGGGCCATGTTGATGTAGTCGATCATGGGTTCACCTTCACGTTGCGGGCCGTGCGCCGGCCGCGTTTGTCGTAGCAGTCCACGATGCCGGGCTGCACCTCGATCCAGCTGGACTCGTCACCGCCGCACTGGCGCTGTGCAGCTGCTGCCGCATACGCCTCGCGCTGCAGCTGGGCCTGGGCGCGCTGATCGGCCTCGACCTCCTGGATGATTCCGTCCATGGCCGGGCCGACATAGGACACCAGCACGGCGATGGAGACGACCGCGACGATGGATAAAACCAGGTCGGTGTACCAGCGCACGGGGCGCGGGGGCTTGTAGTGGGTGCGTTGCATAGAAGGACCTCCTGGGACTGAGAATAACCGGATGCGGGTATTGTTGGCCATGGGTTAACCCTTGTATTGGACTGGGTAGCACTTCTTGCAGTTGAAGCCGGTCCCATGCTCGCAGGCAATGAGGCGGGGGTCCCCTGGGCCGAGGGTGTCCGCCAGGCGCTGGATCTCCACGGCGTCGAGCGGGCCGCCCAGGCGCACGGAATCGCCTGGCGCCAGGGCGTCGATCTTGGCCTGGTCGTCTGCGTCGAAGCCGTTGCCCGCGTCGAAGAATTCCCGGCCGACCGTCTGGGTTGTGTCGTCGGCGGTCGCGTAGCCTTCGATCCAGGTGATGGTGTATTGCTTCATGCTGCACCCCCGATAAGTTCGCGTGCGGCCTTGCGGGCCTCGTAGTAGTTGCGCTCGAACGCACCAGGGCGCTGCTCAACCTGAGCCAGGTCAAGCTGGTAGGCGCAGTGCAGCAGGTACTTCGCCAGCCCGCTGACTCCAGGCTGCGCGGCCGCGGCCATCCGAGCGGTGTCGGGGCGGATGCTCGGGTTCATAGCCGGGTACTTCATGCTGCACCCCCCGCCATCTTGGCCTGGGCCTCGGCCTTGCTGTTGAAGCGGCCACCGATTGGGGTCTGGTAAGGACCGCGCACGATGTACCAGCCGCCCAGCAGGCGGTTGTAGACGATGCGGATGTTGCTCTTCATGGTGCTCTCCTTAAAAACTCGGGTCGTAGTACGCATCCCGCTCACCGATCCGCAAGCCCTTGCCGCTCTTGGCCATGACCATCTTGCCGGTGTCGGGCTTCTTGCGCATCAGGCTCCAGAAGCCGGTCACACGGTTCTTGCGGTAGACCTCCTTGCCGCGGCTGGTGTTGGGGCTGAACTCGTAGACCGCGCTGCCGTCCTGGCAGCTGCCGCCCACCACCTTGTAATCGTCCTCCTGGACTTCGATCTCGTACTTCCACCGCTTGCTGCCGCCGATCTCGCTCACCGAGACGATGGTGCCGGGGTAACGATCCGTCCAGCCCAAGAGGGTCACGCCCATCCCGACCACCGGGGCCGGCTCACCGATGACGCTGCGTGAATAGATGTTGTTCATCACGCTGCCGGTTTCAGTTCCAAGTTTCATGCTGTTCTCCTTAGTAAATGTTGGCCAGGCCGCGCGCCGCGTAGTCGCGCCGCACGCCGTCTTCATACTTCTGTTCCAGATCGTTCTGGTTCTCTTTCTCGGCCGCATCCATGGAGATCCATTCCTGGGCGTAGGCGCTGCTGGCCGCGCACTCTGACCGCATGACCAGGCCCCGCGCGATGCAGGCCGCCGCGGCCCGGTAGCCCAGGCCCTTGACGACCTGGCGCCGGGCGTCGAGCACGCGGACCTGGAACTGCTCACGACCGCGGAAACCAGTCTCCAGGGCGTAGCGGATCCGGCCGCCGGCCTGGAGCACATCGAGCACCCGCTGGGCGCGGGCGTTGAATGGGTAATCGTTGGGGTTAGGGCAGTACATATCAGGCCCCCGCTGCAATCTTGGCCTCGGCCCTGGCCTTGATGCCGTCCCACACGCTGGCGTTCCCGCCACTCGCCGCCAAGGCCGCGATCATGGCCAGGACATTGGCCGGGCTATCGTAGAAGTCGCCCGTGTCCGAGAGGCTGTTTTCTTCGCCGCCCAGGTCGTAGCACTCGGCGCACATCTTCACGAGCTCGTTGTCGCCCCGGCCCGTGCTGCGCGTGTTGCGACCGCAGCACCCGCATGCGTACATTGCCGAGCCCCGTTCAAACCGATTCGTCACTCTTGCCATGCTGACCTCCTGTTAAAAGTTCCTGACCACGGAGTTATTCTATACCCGTATCCGGGTAATTGCAAGCGAAATAAAAGGCGCCTGTCTGCGCCCCGCTAAATCAGATCGCTCGAAGGTGTGTTCTGCAGGGCCCGGCCTGCAGTGGCCGCTCCATGGCCCGCGCGCGCAAGAGGCTGGCCAACTCTTCAATACCGGGCAGCAGGATCTCTGCATGCTCGGGCTCGACAGCGATGGCCGCCGCGTAGAGTTCACCGGATGATGTGATGGCGAAGGACACCAGCGCCTCGGCTGGGTCGTCGTCCATGGCCTGGTCAATGTGCCAGCGCCTGATTCGCTCGATTCGCTCGGGGTGGGGTGGCATCGTGTCTGCCTTACCCTGACTTGCCGCCCCTGCGCTTTTGTTCTGACTTCCCATGTGTGCTTTTGATCTCAATGTCAGCGCCAGGTCGTCGTGCCGATGCCCTGTTTTTTGCCGCAACCAGCCCCGGCGGCACCGGCTGACTGACGCTTTGTTTTGGCTGGGCATGCCCATGCTGCACAGGTTGCGATCCCGCTGCCAGGGCGAGTTCAATAAACCCGAGCATCCGTGACTTATCCCCGCCATCGAGCCGTCCGATCTGTCGTAAAAGATTCACGTCCGCGCCGTCAGGGATAAGCATTTCCCAGGCCGTGAGGCCGAAGGGCTCGGCGATCTTCTGCAGCATGTCGATGGTGGCGGACTGCTCCAGGGCCAGGATGCGCTGGATGGTGGACTGGCCCACGCCGGATCGCTCGGCCACCTTGGTCTGGGTGTCCAGGTCGGGGCGCTCGTCCATGAGGGCGCGCAATCGGCGCGCCAACTGCTTCCTGATTTCCATGTGGGGATATTCCCATAAACGGTTATCTGTATCCGGTTGATTAAGTACCCGGATGCGGATACACTGGAGCTATGTTGAAGAAAAACGAGACGATTTCGGCCTACCTGCGCCGCCGCCTGACCGAACACATCGGCCAGCACAACCGCATTGCGCAGGAGTCGGGCGTGCCCCAGTCCACGGTGAACCGGATCTACCTGGGCGGGGGATCCCCGCGGCTGGACTCGGTGCAGCCGTTGCTGGACTGGTTTGCCAATGCCGACGCGCTCAATGCGCGGCGCCGCAAGCGTTCAGCAGCGCGCCCCAGCGGGGCAGGGGACCGCGCTGTCGTCCGCCGTCGAGCCGCCCGCCCTGCAGCCCAAGCCCTGCGTCAGTAGGCCGAAGAGCAGCACGACGATGACCGCCGCCTGCCCGATCTCCAGCCACACCCGCCCCGTGAGGGGGATGGACTTGAGGCGTGCGCCAGTGGCGAAGAGGCACACAGCGCACCAGAACACCAGGGCGAATTGCGCCCAGGCCAGGTCTTCCATTTTTCTCTCCCAGAGGTGACAGCGTGACAGAGTTAAGCCGATCCGGAACCACCCACCCAGCGGGCAAGCTGGTCAAGCGCATCGATGTCCCCATCAGCGAGGAACTGGAAGAGGCGTTGATCGGCCTGGCCGTGATCGAGGGCATATCCAAGGCCGAGTTTGCCCGCCGGCTTTTGGATGATGCGATTTTTGGCAGGTTGTCCATGGTCCGAAGGATGGCACAAGCCAAGTCGCTTCGTCCATCCGACGAATATCCGCATGCGGGTGCCCAGACATGAGCATCGCATGGATTGCCGCCCAGATCCAGCAGGCCCGAGAGTCCGGCGCCCTGCAGACCCCCCAGCTGGTGGCCTTCAATCCCAGGCCGCCTGGCGTGGCCATCGAGGGCTCGGCCACCACTGCCGTGCTCGAACTGCTCAAGCTGCGACCGAACGTTTGGCTGACGCACCACCAGATCCTGGCCGGCATCAACACCGGCCGGCCGCAGGGCCAGCTGTTCAGCCGCGTGTCCGTGGACTGGGCGCTGATCCGCCTGCGCAGCTGGGGCCAGATCGACGTGGTGCCTGACGACACCCGCAACAGCCGCTACCTGCGCTACCGCCTGGCTGCGGCCAAACCCATCCCCATGAACCAGAAAGTCGAGGATTGACTATGCACCCTGGTGTCTCACCCACCCGCCACCCGGCCCTGGACATGGTGCACGCGCACCGCTTCCAGTTCACCCCGGAGTTCCTGGCCTACCTGCCGGACAACCTGCACGTCTGGACCGCCTTCGAGCGCGAGGCCCTGCGCGTGGCCGCCCGCGGCTTCAAGCACTACAGCGCCCGGACCATCATTGAGGTGCTGCGCCACCACTCCGCGCTGCAGGAGCAGGGCAGCGCCTGGAAGCTGAACGACCACAACACGCCGTACCTGGCGCGCCTGTTCGCCCTGATGCACCCGGGGCACGCGCACCTGTTCGAGATCCGGGCGGCGAGGGCGGTGCGCCGCTCGTTCACCATCGGTCCGGCCGCGGGGGCATTTGCCGCATGACTCGTCCTGCCCCCTACCCGGCCGACACCAAGGCCAAGGGCTGGCGCTTTGAGCTTGACCACGAGCGCATCGACCAGTCCGACACATGGGCCCTGGCCACGCCGGCCCTGCGCCCCTGGCTGCTGATGACCTGGCTGGTGTCCTGGAAGCAGATCCCCTGCGGGTCCCTGCCATCGGACGACGAGCTCATTGCCGCCCGCCTAGGCATGGACCTGGATCAGTTCACGGCCGCCAAGAAGGTGCTGATGCGCGGCTGGTGGCTGGCAGAGGACGGCCGCCTGTACCACGACACCGTGGTGGAAATGGTCCAGGCCATGCTCACCGCCAAGAACAAGGAACGCGACCGCAAGGCCGCTTACCGTGACAGAAAAGCCACAGAGCGTGGTGATTTGTCCCACGGGACACACACAGGACACCCAGAGGAAGTCCCAGGGCCGTCCAGTGTCGGCGACGACACCGGAACCAGAACCGGAACCTATATACCGGAACCGGGTTTTTCAGCGCGCGCTGATGCCAACGGCGACTTTCTCGGTGATCCGCCGCCCCGCAAGACCGAGGCGCAAGTTGCAGGCCGGATCCCCGCCGCCATGGTGACCTTCGCCATGAAGCGCGCCGGCATGCAGGACCTGAACCCCAGCCACCCCAAGCTGCAGGCCCTGCTGGACTCCGGCGCGACCGTGGACGAATTCGTGGAGGCCGCCAAGAAGGCCGTGGCAGGGGGCAAGGGCTTCGGGTACGCCCTGGCCATCGTGGAGGGCCAGCGCAAGGAAGCCGCGGCTCTGGGCGGCCAGCTGCACACCGGACCGCTGCCCCCCAAACCCGCGCCGGCCGAGTCGTTCCGGGAACGCGACAGCCGCCTGGCTGCTGAGCGCATGGCGCAGTTGGCCCCAGGCATTGCGCTGCGCATCCCCCAGCCCATCGAGCACCAACGCTCAATCCTTTCCGTGGAGATCCCCAATGTCGCCCAAATCACCAACCGCTGAGATCACACCGGACCAGATCATTGACCTGATCTTCAACCGCATGGGTGCGACCTATGGCCGGGCCTGGGCCGCGATGTGGGAGGGCGTCGAACCGCTTGCCGTGCGGACCGTTTGGCTCCACGAGCTTGCCGGCTTCATGGCCACCTCGCATCGCATCAACTGGGCCCTGGACAACCTGCCCGATCGCGTGCCGAACGCCATTGAGTTCAAGAAGCTGTGCGCGCACGCCCCCGCACCTGACGTGCCGCGCCTGCCCGAGCCGCCCGCGGATCCCGAGGTCACCAGGAGGGGCTTGGAGAAGCTGCGCGAGTTACGCGCGAAGTTCCCCATTCGGGGCACCGGCTCACCAGCCACCCATTGAGCATGACCGCACCATGACCCGCGCCTGCAAATACGTCCGAGACGAGCACCAAGCCGCCGCGCGCTGGCTGATGGAGAACTATGACACCCAGACAGCAGCGGTTTCTGGACCACCTTGTGAGCCTGGCCCAGCTGGACAAGCATTACGCCTGGTGGGCGGCGAAGAACTACGCGCGGATGAACCCGGAAGAGTTCGGGGATTTGCCCCGGCTGCTGACCGAGGCCATGCCACCGAAGGAAGCGGAGCCCGGCCATGAACTGCGCGCTGTGCGGCCGCCCGATGTACCAGGCCGCGGTGCTGATCGGCCAGCTGCCGGTGGGCCCGAAGTGCGCCAGGCGCGCCGGCCTGATCAAACTGGCGAACCGCAAGGGCGGGCTGGTCTTCCCAGCCAAAAGCCAGGCTCGAGCGCGCCGCCCGGACCCCAAAACTCTTGATCTCTTCGAGGAAACCACGCCATGAGAGCCGCCGCCCTGCGGATGTCTGAGACGGACCTGCTGAACATCACGGCCCGCGCCGCCTGCAGGCCCACCACGACGCAGATGCGGGACAACCCCGCCGAGCGCCAGAAAAAGGGCCAGAAGTACGGCAACGTCAAGGTGGTCGACGCCGGCCGCAAGTTCGACTCCAAGGCCGAGCACAAGCGCTGGCAGTATCTGGCCATGCTGGAGAAGGCCGGGGAGATCCGGGACCTGCGCTGTCAGGTGCCGTTTGAGTTGATCCCCGCCCTGGCACGGCCCAGTGGTGGCGCCGAGCGCCCGACCAAGTACCTGGCCGACTTCACCTATGAGAAAAAGGATGGCCGGCGCTGGGTCAAGGTTTGCGAGGATGTCAAAGGAGCGGTCACCCCCGAGTTCAGATTGAAGCGCAAGCTGATGCTCTGGGTGCATGGGGTTGAGGTGCAGGAGGTGCGGTCGTGAGCCGCATCGTCTGCCAGTTTTCCTGCGGCGCGGCCTCGGCCGTGGCCACGAGGCTTGCGCTGGCCAAGTACGGCAAGACCCACGATGTTCGGATCGTCAACGCCTTTCTCAAGGAAGAGCACGAGGACAACCGCCGATTTGCGGCCGACTGCGAACGCTGGTTCGATCGCTCCATCACCGTGCTGACCAACGAGAAATTCGAGGGCAGCATCATCCAGGTTTTCAGACGCAAGCAATACATGATGGGCCCGATGGGGGCGCCTTGCTCACGCACGTTAAAGCGCGACCTGCTCGACAAGTGGAGAGAGCCCGAAGACATCATGGTGTTCGGCTACACGGCCGAGGAAGCCGACCGCCTGGAGGACTTCCGGGACCGCAACCAAGACCGCCCAGTCATCGCGCCACTCATCGACGCCGGGCTGAGCAAAGCCGACTGCAAGGCTATGGTCGAGCGCGCTGGCATTGTGTTGCCGGCCATGTACCTGCTCGGCTACGACAACGCCAACTGCATCGGCTGCGTGAAGGGTGGCGAGGGCTACTGGCGCGCCATCCGCGAGGACTTCCCCGAGTACTTCGAGGCCATGTGCCTGCTGCAGGACGAAATCGGCCCCGGATCGTGGTTCCTGCGGTATCGGTCAGGACCTCGCAAAGGCGAGCGCTTCCCGCTGCGAGACCTGCCGGCGGGTGAACCGCGCCGCAACGAGGCGTTGCCGTCATGCAGCTTTTTCTGCGAGATGGCCGAACAGGAATACACAGCATGAGCGCCAAGAACGAACACGGCCTAACGCCCCCGCAGGAGCGATTCGCTCAGCTGGTGGGCGGCGGCATGGCCGGCGCGCCCGCTTACCTGGAGTCCTACCCGAACTCCAAGACGTGGAAGCCCGAGTCCGTCCGCGTCAATGCCTCGAAACTGCTAGCGGACACTAACGTATCGCTACGGATCAAGGCGATTCAGGCCGCCGCCGCTGAGATTGCAGGCATCGACGGCGCCCAGATCCTGCGCGAGATCAACCGCCTGGCGACTTCGGACATTGCCGGGATCACCGACAACGATGGCCGGGTGAAGCTGCCGCACGAGCTTGACCCCGCGACCCGCGCCGCCGTGGCCAGTTTCAAGATCGATGAGTTCGGCCGCATTGAGTACAAGTTCTGGGACAAGAACTCCGCCCTGGACAAGGCCGCAAAGATCAAGGGCCTGTACGAGCTCGACAACAAGCAGAAGCCTGCCACCGTGACCGAGATCCGGTTGGTGCCGCTGCAACCCAATCCACCCACAGCGAAGCCCACATGACCCAGGCCCTGCAGATCTACGCCGCCGACCCGCCGTCAGCCCACAAGGCCTGCCTGGAGGGCTGGGACCTGGCCAAGCGCATCACCGGCATGGGCGAGGGCGTCGAGATCATCGTGCGCCAGGCCGAGGACCAGCGCAGCCTGCGGGCCAACCGTTTCTACTGGGGCTTCGTGCTCAAGACCATCGCCGCCCAGGCCGTCATTGCTGGCCAGCGGTATACGGCCGAGGCGTGGCACGAGCTTTTCAAGCGCCAGTACCTGGGCTACGAGATCAAGAAGGCGACCGTGGCCGGCCGGCGCAAGAAGCTGGTGACGCGCACGCTGCGGTCAACCCAGAACCTGAGCGTGCGCGCCTTTGTGAAGTACCTGGACCAGATCATGGCCTTCGCCGCGACCGACCTGGCCGTGGAGTGGCGCCTGGAGTTCACACCGCACCAGGTGGTGCACAGCAAGACCAGCGGCATGGTCATTGACGCCGAGACGGGCGAGATTGTGGAGGGGCTTTGATGCTGCGCCGCACAGTCGTCAACCGCCCGACCACGCTTGAGGATGAGTACAGCTACCCCCTGTACATGATGGGCTCGGCATCTACTTTGCCGGTGCCTGCCGAAGACGATGTAATCGCCCGACTTCATCAGGCCGTCAAGGATGTCACGGGCAAAGATGTGGAAACACCGCCCAAACCGCGCATGGGGTTTCTGCCGTGATGCGCCGCACCGGCTTCGCCCGCAAGCCCTACACACCCCCGCCGGCCGCGCCGCTGCGCCCGCTGGAGCGCCCGGTGAACATGGCCAGGATCAGCGCCAACGAGGCCGCCATCCCCAAGCCCGAGCCCTACCGCGACCGCGCGTTGCTGGACATGGCCCGCGGCCGGCCCTGCCTTTTCCCGGCCGCCGTGCACGCTGGGCCTGAAACCACCGTGGCCGCGCACAGCAACCACCTGGACCACGGCAAGGCCCGGGGCCGCAAGGCGGACGACTGTTTCAGCGCCTGGGCCTGCGCGACCTGCCACGGCTGGTATGACCAGGGCGCCGCCGACCGCTACGAGAAGCGCCGCGCCTTCGATGCCGCCTTTGCAAGCCAGCGCCTGGAGTGGGAGCGCATCGCCACCGACCCGCAGGAGCCGCTGCGCTTTCGCCGGGCCGCCTTCCGCGCGGTTCAGCACCTGGACCTGATATGCAAGTTGACATCGCCCTTCCGCCCAAGCTGATCGAGGTTTTCTCGGGTCCTGCAGAGGTGCGCGGCGCCAAGGGTGGCCGCGGCTCGGCCAAGACCATGAGCTTTGCCAAGATGACGGCGGTGCGCGCGCATATATGGGACCAGGCCGGGCGCGAGGGCGTGATCGTCTGCGGCCGGGAGCACCTTAACTCCCTGGACGACTCGTCCATGGCCGAGGTGAAGTCCGCCATCGAGTCCGAGCCCTGGCTGGCGCCACACTTCGAGATCGGCGAGAAGTACATCCGCACGATCTCAGGGCGCATCAGCTACAAGTTCTCGGGCATGGACAAGAAGACGATCAACTCGATCAAGTCCAAGTCCAAGATCCTGCTGCTGTGGGCCGACGAGGCCGAGCCGATCACCGATACATCCTGGGAGGTCGTCATCCCCACGCTGCGCCAGGAAGATTCGGAGCTCTGGGTGACGTGGAACCCGGCGCGAAAGAACAGCGCCACCGAAAAAAGGTTCTGGTTGACCAAGGACCCGGCGTACAAGGTCATCGAGCTCAACTGGCGCGACAACCCCAAGTTCCCCGAGATCCTGAACCGCAAGCGCCTGCGCCATCTGCGCGACGATCCGGACAGCTACGAGCACGTCTGGGAGGGCGGCTACGCCACCTCGGTCAAGGGCGCCTACTTCACCAAGCAGCTGAGCGCGATGCGCGCCGAGGGCCGGCTGGGCCGGGTTGCCGCAGACCCGAACATGAAGCGCCTGCTGTTCGCTGACATCGGCGGGACCGGGCGCAACGCGGACGCCTTCACCTTCTGGGGCGCGCAGTTCATCGGCCGCGAGGTCCGCACGCTGCACTACTACGAGGTGGTGGGTCAGGAGGTGGGCTATCACCTGAACTGGATGCGGGAGCACGGCTACCACCCAGCCAACACCGAGATCTTCCTGCCGCATGACGGGGCCACGCACGACAAGGTGTTCAATGTGTCCTACCAGTCCGCGTTCGAGGCGGCCGAGTATTCCGTGACGGTGATCCCGAACCAGGGCAAGGGCGCTGCTATTTCGCGCATCAACGCCGCGCGCCGGATCTTCCCCATGGTGTGGATGAACGAGGAAACCACGCGGCCCGGCGTCGAGGCCCTGGGCTGGTATCACGAGAAGTGGGACGACGAGCGTGACGTGGGCCTGGGCCCTGAGCACGACTGGGCCAGTCACGGCTCGGATTCCTACGGGCTTATGGCCATCGTGGCCGAGGACCGCATGGCCAACGGCCAGGGCATCAACCGCGAAAAGACCTGGCGCCGCCGGGGCTCACCCATGGCCGTTTGACGGTTATCCGCATCCGGATATACTGGCCGCGCTGCTGGTGCTTGTTGTTGCTGGGCCCGTTTTCTCTGTTGGCGGGTTTGGCGGGTGCTACAGGTGTCGGCAGCGCCATCACATGAGCGGGCGCATGACTGGAAGCCCTGGCGTCAAGAACGTACAGGCGTCGAGCGCGATAAATGCGAAAGTAGCCCGCCCGCTCACGTGATGGTTAAGCGCGGTGCGTGTGCGTCCTTGCCACGTACCGCGTCGGGTTGGGAGCCCATCCCGGCCGCCATCGCCAAATTCACGTAGCCTAGTGATTGCGGCATCGCCGCGTAGTGGCCGATGGGAGGGCGCCGGGTAACTGGCCCCTCCCTGGTTCTGGCCCCGACACCCGTGGCAAGCATGGCTAAATTTCCGCACTACACAAGCTGGAGATTACGCCATGGCCAACCGCGTCAACCGCAATATCGAGTTCATCACCGACGACAACGATGACGTGATCGGCTACCTGCGGCCGGGCAATCGTCCGACCTTCCTGCCGCGGGTCCTGGCCCAGTCCGCCGTCCCGATGATCCTGCCCAGCTCGGGCAGCTCCAACGCAACCGGCCAAGTCACGCACACCACGGCACTGCCCTACGTGCCCTCGGGTGTGGTCTGGACGTATCTGCCTGCGGGTGTGGTCACTGCTGGCTCCGCTGGCACGGGCGCGGGCCTGTACCCGGTGATCTACAGCAGCACCACGGTCTGCCAGATTCAAGGCACGGGCATCGTGACGGCGAACGGGGCTTATACGCAGACCACGGCTGCGGACATCACGCTGGCGACTGTTGTGGTGCCGGGTGGTGCGATGGGGGCGAATGGGGCGCTTCGTTTGAGCGGCTTGCTTGCTGTGCCGAACAATGCCAACGCAAAAACCCCCCGCGTCTACTTCAACGGGGTTGATGCGTTGGGCGGTAGTGTCCCGATCACAACCAACCCGGCCGGCGTCGTTGCTTCGGTGCTGCGAAATCGCGGAGTGCAAAACTCTCAGGTCGTTGGGCACGCTGGAATTTCGCAGGGCACCGGCTATCTCGGCAGGCTTGGCATCGACACCTCCATCAACCAGAACCTGACCTTCACCGGCCAACTCGCCGTCGCCACGGATTTCATCATCCTCGAAGGCTACACGGTCGAAGTGTTGCCGGGTTGATCATGGACTTCGCCCTTTGCGCCCTGGCTGGCATCGCCCTCGGCTTCGGCGGCGCGCTGGCTTGGGTGGTGGGCACAAAGCTGGGTTCCAGGCTGTGGGCCTGGCTGTTTCGAGACTGATTCCCCGTGGCAAGCATGGCAGATTGACCCCAGATCCATTCTGGGGGCGACATGCCAGCATCCATCGACACCAAGAAAGCCCACCTCCACCGCACGCACGGCGACATCACGGTCATCTTTTCGTGGATGAACGATGAGCGGGCGATGATCCTGCTGCCGCATCTGCGCCAGGGCGCACCGTGGTACGTGGTCATGGAGGGCGCGGCCTACAGCTGGGACGATTCCGTGCCCGCGAACGTGGCCAACGTGGCCCGCAAGGCCATCAAGGCCTGCGAGGTCCTGGGCATCGAGCCCAGCCCCGCGAACTGCCGGCGCATCGCCGGCATCATCATCGACGGCCTGCCGGACCTCATCCGCATGCCCTCGGCGCCCCCCACCGAGTTCTACAAGTCCAGCTTCGGCTCGATGCTGCTGCGCGCCAACGGCGTGCCCATGGCCAGCGAAGAGATCCGCGTGGAAAAAGAGGGCCTGACCTATGGCTGAGATCGAGCAGCGCCCACGCCGCAAGCTCAAGGGCCCCGGCGACAACGAGGTCTTCACGGGTGACGCGCCCGCCAATGCGCTGGTGGTGCCGGGCGCCCAGGCCCATCCGCTGGACTCCGAGGAAGCCCGCACGGAACACAAGCAGCTGCTGGAGTGGTTTTATTACGAGAAAGAGAAGCAGGCGGCCAATCGCATGGAAATGGCGATGGACCATGACTTCTACGACAACATTCAATGGAGCCCCGAGGATGCCGCGGCCGTGATGGAGCGCGGGCAGATGCCCCTGGTCTACAACGAGGTGGCGCCCATGATCGACTGGGTGATTGGCACCGAGCGCCGCACCCGCGTGGACTGGAAGGTGTTGCCGCGCACCGAGGATGACGTGGCCCTGGCGTCCACCAAGACCGATGTGCTCAAGTGGCTGTCTGATGTCAACCGCGTGCAGTTCCTGCGGTCGCGGGCGTTTTCGGATGCGGTCAAGGGTGGCGTGGGCTGGCTCGATGACGGCGTGCGCGATGACCCGACCAAGGAGATCATCTACTCGAAGTACGAGGACTGGCGCAATGTGATCTGGGACTCTTCGAGCTACGAGCTCGACCTGGACGATGGCCGCTACATCTTCCGCTGGCGCTGGGTTGACGAGGACGTGGCCATGATGATGTTCCCGGACCGTCGCAACCAGATCTACCAGGCCACCGAGGACGCGGCTTTCGGGATGACCGACAACTTCGATGACACCGATGGCTGGCAGACCCCGGGCGACTTCACCCGCGAAATGCGCAGCGGCACGCTGTACGCCTCGGGCGCGGCCAGCATGGTGGATGCCAAGCGCCGCCGCGTGCGCCTGATCGAAGCCCAGTACCGCAAGCCCGCCACGGTCAAGATCATTTCTGACGGCCCGCTGGCCGGCGCCATCCTGAACCCCAGCGACCGGATCCTGGCCGATGCCGCCGGCCGCCTGGGCAGCTACATCGTGGACAAGGTGATGATGCGCACCCACGTGGCGGTGTTCACCGAAGCCAGCATGCTGGGCATGGGCGCCAGCATTGCCCGCCACAACAAGTACGGCCTGACGCCGATCTGGTGCTACCGCCGCGGCCGTGACCGCCTGCCCTACGGGATGATCCGCCGGGTGCGTGACATCCAGCAGGACCTGAACAAGCGCGCTTCCAAGGCGCTGTTCATGCTGAACACGAACCAGATCTTCATGGAAGAGAACGCGGTGGCCGACATCCACCACGCGCGTGACGAGGTGGACCGCCCGGATGGCATGGTGGTGACCAAGGCGAACAAGAAGTTCGAGGTGCGCCGCGACACCGATGCGGCCACTGGCCAGATCAACATGATGACGCTGGCGGCACAGAGCATCCAGAAGTCGGCCGGCGTGAGCCAGGAGAACATGGGCCGCCAGACCAATGCGGTGTCCGGCGAGGCCATCAAGGCACGCCAGCTGCAGGGATCCGTGGTGACCACCGAGCCCTTCGACAACCTGCGCTACGCCACCCAGGTCCAGGGCGAGAAGCAGCTGAGCCTGGCCGAGCAGTTCCTGACGCAGGAGAAGGTGATCCGCCTGACCGGCCATAAGGGCGCGCTCAAGTGGGTCAAGATCAACGTGCCCGAGCGCCAGGTGGACGGCTCGGTGCGCTTCATCAACGACATCGCCTCCAGCTGCGCGGACTTCGTGGTGTCCGAGCAGGACTACAGCGGCACCATGCGCCAGGTGATGTTCGACAGCCTGAACAACATCGCCGGGCGCCTGCCGCCCGAGGTGGCGCTGCGCATGCTGACCATCGCCTACGAGTTCTCGGACCTGCCTAACAAGGACGAGATCGCCGACCAGTTCCGCAAGATCACGGGCGACCGGGACCCGAACGCGGAAATGACCCCCGACGAAGCCCAGGCCGCCGAGCAGCAGATGCAGCAGCAGATGGAGGCCCTGGAAATGCAGCGCCAGCAGACCCAGGCCGCGCTGGCCGAGCAGCAGGCCAAGGTGCGCGAGATCAGCGCCCGGGCCTTGAAGCTGGAGGCCGAGGCCAATGCCGCCATGGCCGGCGGGGATGATGCCGGGCGCCTGCAGTCCCAGGTGTCGGCCGCGATTGCCGAGGTGCGCGCCAAGGCGGACCAGCAGATCGACGGTGTGATGGAGCAGCTGCGCAAGGCCCAGGCCGATCTGGCCAACCGCACCCTGCAGATCAACCGCGAGGCCGATACCAAGCTGGAGGCCGAGCGCATCCGCGCCGATGGTCAGATTCGCATGGCCGAGATCCAGCGCGCCAGTGACGACCAGATCGCCGCCATGGAGCGCCGGCTGGAGCAGATCAGCCAGGCGCTGCAGGCATCCATCGACAAGGCCGCTGCGATGGCCGCCGAGGCCGCCAAGGAAGCCAAGAAGAAGTCCGAGGCCGCGCCGGCCCCGGCCGCAGCTGCACCAGCACCCGCCCCGGCGCCTGCCGCACCGACCCAGATCAACCTGGATGTGCACATCGACGCCAAACCCGCCGCGTCCAAGACCGTGACGATCAAGACCGACGCGGCCGGGAACATCACGGGCGCGGACGTGGCCGAGGCCCCCGGCCAGGAAAAACCGCCGGCCGAGTCCGCCGCCAAGCCGAAGGCCAAGACCCCGGCCAAGCCCAAGAAGGAGTAACCCGTGACCGTCACCTACACCACCGCCGTCAAGAACGCCCGGCTCGATGCCGTGACCGCGCAGATCGGCGCGACCGGCGTGCTGGAGATCGGCACCACCGGCATGGCCAGCATCCTGGCCACCATCGCCCTGGGCAACCCGGCTGCGCCGGCCGCATCGGGTGGCGTGCTCACCCTTGGCGGCTTTCCGCGCTCGGACACCACAGCCGACAACACCGGCACCGCAGCCGTGGCGCGCATCCGCACCGCCTCGGGCGGTACCGACATCGTGACCGGGCTGACCGTGGGCCTGTCCGGCTCGGATGTGAACCTCAACAGCCTGTCGATCACGGCCGGCCAGACCGTGACGATCAACAGCGCGGCCATCACGCACGCGGCCTGATCATGGCCCAGGCAAACGACAGCATCCTGGTCACGCCAGGCTCTGGCGCCTCGGTGGCCACGCACAACCCCGGGGATGCCAAGGAGTACCAGGTTGTCATGCTGGCTGGCGACGGCGGCCATATCCACGGCACCAAGCCCAGCTACATGCTGTTCATTCCGCCCCAGGCGGCGGCGGCCAACAAGATCTTCTTCGACCTGTTCAACGCCAGCGCCAGCGGCTAGGTCATCGAGATCAACGGCATCTGGGCGGTGGTCAAGACGGACGTGGCTGTCACTGGTGTGCTGGGTGTGGAGGTGCAGGTTTCGCGCACCTCGGCCGTGGGCACAGGCGGCACCACCGTGGGCTACAACGGCACGTCATTTGCCGCAGCCAGTATCACCCCCAAAGACACGAACAACCCCAGCCTGCCGGCCCAGATCACGGCGCGCCTGGTGCCCACGGGCGGCGCCACCATTGCCGGCGTCTGGTGGAACAACTACATCTTCACCGAAGAGACGAACGTGAGTTCTCAGGTGTCGCAGTTCTTCAACCTGGTGCCGGCCCAGACTACCGAATTCCAGAGCCTCACCATCCGCGAAGGGCAGGGCCTGCGCGTGAACCAGGGCGCAGTGGCCTCGGTGGGTTCGCTGGGCTTCCTCGTTGACTTCTCGGTGATCTAAGCCATGAGCCTGACGCTGCTGTTGAAAAGCAGTGGCGGGGCACCGCCCGCTGTCACCGGCACCCTGGCCGCCACAGAGTCCGGGCCCGACACCATCGCTGCGACCGGCTCCGTCCTGGTGGCAGGCACCCTGGCCGCAAGCGAGAGCGGATCCGATACCTTCGCCGCGTCTGGCGGCCCAGTCGTTGCTGGTGCACTGGCCGCCTCGGAAAGCGGGCCGGACACCTTTGCAGCCAGCGGCGGGCCCATCGTGGCTGGTGCTCTGGCATCGACCGAATCAGGCCCTGACACCTTTGCTTCCAGCGGTACCGTGGGCAGCGCGGCCATCACCGGTAGCCTGGCGGCGACGGAATCCGGGCCGGACACGATGGCCGCGTCGGGGTCCGTGCTGGTCTCCGGTTCGATGGCAGCGGGCGAATCAGGAGCGGACACTTTCGCCAGCACGGGCTCTGTGCTTGTGGCCGGCGCCATGGCCGCGTCAGAGAGTGGTGCGGACACGATGGTCTCCACCGGCTCGGTGCTGGTTTCAGGCGCGATGTCGGCCAGCGAGGCCGGCCCGGATACGTTCGCGGCCACCGGTACCGTGCCCATCACCGGCATCGTGGGCGACCTGCTGGCCAGCGAGAGCGGGCCCGACACATTCTCTGGCACCGGCACGGTGCTGGCGCTGCAGCAGGATCCGCCACCCCTGGCCGGCGGCGGCCTGCGCCTGGGCGACCAGGATGATGAGGACCTGGCGCAGCTGGTGCGTGACAAGTGGGAGGCCATCGAGCGGATGCAGGCGCGCCAGAACCCGCCACCCATCCCGCCCATCGACCCCAGGCCAGAACCCCCCACCGCTATTGCTCCGCCAGACGGAGCAGCAGCCCAGCCTCTGACCGTCTTTACACCCGGTGTAAAGGTGGAAACCCAGGCACTGGCGATGGCAGAACAAGCCCTTGCGCAAGAGGCTGCGCAACGCCAGAAGCGCAACGCCCACGCCCTGGCGCTGATCCTGGCCGAGATCGATTGAGCGTGGCAAGCATGGCAGATTTGGCCCATCTTCAACTCACCGGTCTGCCCATGCCGCCACCCGACACGCCCCACACGCGAGCCCAAGAGGTGCGACTGACCGATGAGACGATTGAGTACCTGGAAAAACAGATCTCCAAGGCGGTGGCCAAAGGAATTTCCGAGGCCATGACCGAAGAAACAGCCAAGAAGTTTTGGTTTGCCGGCCTGGCTGTGCTGCAGGAGAACGCGGTCAAGCACACCGGCCGCTTCGTGCTCGGCAGCCTGGCCGGCATGTTCAAGAAGGCCATGACCTTCATGCTGCTGGGCTACATCGTCTACACCCTCGGCGGATGGACCGCCCTGGCCAAGTTCTGGAACATGCTCTGGAGCGCCCCGTGATCCTCACGATGCAGCGCGAACCGTCGAAGAAGGGCGCCACGCTCTCGAAACTGTATCGCCGCGGCATGTTTCTGTGCGACATCCTGGAGGACGAGATCCGCGAGAAGCCGGGCATCGATGTCTCGACCTGGAAGCAATGGGGCAAGTCGGCCATTCCCGCCGGCAAGTACCGCATCGTGCGCGAGTGGAGCCCACGGTTCAAGCAGGACCTGATGACCCTGGTGGACGTGCCCGGCTTCGAGGGCATCCGGATCCACGCCGGCAACAGCCACGGCGACACCGAGGGCTGTCTGCTGCCCGGCCAACGCTACAGCGACAACAGCGTGATCAAGTCGCGCATCAACCTGGCGCTGCTGGACACCATCGTGCGCGAGGCCATCACGGCCGGCGAAGAGGTGTGGATCGAGATCTTCAACCCGCCCATGGAGGCCTGACATGAACTGGCTGACGCGACTCTGGGACTGGATCGACAAGCGCGACATCGACAAACACATCGTGTCCGTGGCCATCATGTGGGGCACGGTGCGCGTCACCGAGTGGTCCATGGCCTACGCCAACACCCCGCAGCCTGACGCGAGCTCGGTGGGCATCGCCGCCATCATCGCCGCCGTGACCACGCCCTACATGGCGCTGCAGGCCGCGGCCCTCAAGTTCTATTTCGATGTCCGGAGTAACACACCATGACGCTGCGCATCGCCCTTGCCCTGGTCGCCTTGCTGGTCCTGGGCGCCAGCCACTGGAAAGCCTACACCGTGGGCCAGGACAACGTGCGCCTGCGCTGGGAAGAGGCCAAGGTGTCCGACGCGCGTGCCGCCGCCGACCGCGCCGCGGCATGGAACGAACAGATTGCCAAGGAGAGAGAACATGCTGCAAAACGTGAACAGAATCTGCGCCGCGATGCTGCTGGCGCTCGGGATGCTCTTGTCGGGCTGTCACACGCAGCCGACGAGGCCTTGCGAGCCGCAAGCGGTTCCTACCAAGCCTGCCTTGTCACAGCCGCTGCCGCAACAAAGCTACTCCAGCAGTGCGGAAGCCGATATTCGGTCCTGGCAGAAACAGCTGACCGGCACGTCAGCGACATCCAAACCCTGAGCAACAGCTGGCCCGCGCCGTAGCAAGCATGGCAGATTGGGCCACTTCAACCCCACCGATTTCTGGAGCCCACCATGGCAAAAAGTAATGCGATCGCTTCCATGAAGGCCGAGGACGACTGGCAAGTCGAATCGGACATGCGCACGCTGATGGAGGCCGAGGCCATCCAGCGGGACCCCAAGCGCATGGCCAAGGTTAAGGCCCTGGCCCAGAAAAAGATGATGGACATCGCCGCCATCGCGTCCAAGGAACCGGACGCTTCCTGATTTTCAACCCCACCCGTAGGAGAAGCGCATGAGTGCTGCACAAGCCGCCCCCGAGGGCATCGACCCCGACATCTGGGCCACGATGTCCGACGAGGAACGCTCTGGCATTACCGGCCAGGAATACACCCCCGAAGAACTTGCCTCCATCGAGAAGCTGGCCAAGGTCAACCCCGGCCCGGACAGCGAAGACGATGACGACGATGCGCCGGAATCGACCCCCGCTGCCGCAGCTGCTGCCGCTGTCACGCCAAAGGCGGGCGAGGGCGACGAAACCCCCGCCGCTGCCGCTGCCACGCCGGTTGCATCCGATACGCCTGCAGCTGCCGCGCCTGCCACGACCCCGGATCCGGTGGTGCCGGTCTACAAGGCCACTTTGCCCGCAGACTTCGACGCCCGCGTGCAGGCCGTGACCGACAAGGAATCGGCCGCCTGGGCCGCCTTCGAGGCTGGCGACAAGACCCGCGATGAACTGCAGGCCGAACTGGCCCAGATCAGTTCCGAGCGCGAGACGCTCAACCGCATCAAGACCAAGGTGGAGGTGGCCGAGGAAATGTCGGCCCAGACCACCGAACAGCAGTGGCAGAACACCATTGCCCGCAACGTGGCCGAGTTCTCCAAGCCCGAGAACGGCGGCATCGACTACAAGAAGGACCCGGCCAAGCTGGAGGACCTGAACCAGTTTGTGAAGAGCCTGGCGGCCAACGAGGCCAACAACGACAAGTCCATGGACTGGTTCCTGGTCGAGGCCCACAAGCGCGTGCGCGCGCTGCACGGCCTGGCGCCGCAGCCCCAGCAGCAAAGCGCGGCCGATGCCGCCGCCGCAGCGGCCAAGGCCCGCAAGCCGGATCTCAAGGCGGTACCGCAGACCCTGGCCCTGGTGCCCGGTGGCGACGGCCCGGGTGATGTCGGCACCGAGTTTGCCGAGGTGGATCAGCTGGAGGGCGATGACCTGGAGAACGCCATTGCCGCCATGAGCCCCGAGAAACGCGCCCGCTTTGCCATGGGTCGCTGAACATGCCGCGGACCGGCCTGACCATCGATGTGCGACCCGGGGAAATCCTGGATCTCGGCGGCGTCGTCCAGGTTGAACTGGTGCACAAGAGCGGGCAGGCGGCGCGGCTTCGCGTCACTGCCCCGCGCGAAATCAAGATCGACAAAAAACCAGCGGACCCGGACAACAAGTCCGTTGCAAGCATGGCAGATTGACACCGTGGGCTGAGAGGCCCATCCCGAACGGGTGCGCAGGAGTGCTCCCTTTGAGTTCATCTTCAAAGGAGTTTTCTTCATGGCACGCACCATCATCGGCGTCAACGACGCCAAAGCAGTCAAGCGTTACGCTGGCCTGCTGGCCTACGACACCAGCCACAAGTCGTACTTCAACAGCCGCTTCATGGCCCGCGGCGCCGAGGCCGAAGTGCCGATCCAGATCCTGACCGACCTGGAAACCGATGCCGGCGAACAGATCACCTACGACCTGCTGGCCGAGCTCAAGATGGCGCCTGTCGAGGGCGAAGACATCCTCGAAGGCAAGGAAGAAGGCCAGAAGTTCTACACCGACCAGATCTACGTCGATCAGGCACGTTGCGGTGTGAACACGGGTGGCCGCATGACGCGCAAGCGCACCCTGCACAACCTGCGCGAGAAAGCCAAGCGCCAGCAATCCAGCTGGTGGGCCCGCCTGATGGACGAACTGCTGTTCATCTACCTGTCCGGCGCGCGCGGTATCAACCCGAACTTCCTGCTGCCGCTGGGTTACACCGGTCGCGCGAACAACGGTCTGTCCTCGCCCGACAGCAACCACGTGCTGTACGGCAACGACGCGACGGCGTTCAACAACATCGACTCGAACGATAAGTTCGACCTGCGCCTGATCGACCGCGCCAAGACCCGGGCTGACAGCCAGGGCGGCGGCGCCACCGGCATTCCGGTGCTGCAGCCCTGCAAGATCGACGGCGAGGAAACCTTCGTGGCGGTGATGCACACCTTCCAGGAAGACGACCTTCGCTCGAACACCAACACCGGCCAGTGGCTGGACATCCAGAAGGCCGCCGCAACTGCCGAGGGCCGCAAGTCTCCGCTGTTCAAGGGTTCGCTGGGCATGTACCGCGGCTGCATCTTGCACAGCCACCGCAACGCCATCCGTTTCAACACGGCCGGCGCTGGTGGCAACGTGGAAGCGGCCCGCGGTCTGTTCCTGGGCTCCCAGGCCGCCGTGGTGGCCTTCGGTTCGCCGGGCACCAACCTGCGCTTCGACTGGCACGAGGAAACCCGCGACAACGGCGACAAGGTGGTGATTTCCACGAGCTCGATCTTCGGCATCAAGAAGGTCCGCTTCGACACGGAAACCGTCGCCGGCCAGCAGGACTTCGGCGTCATGGCGCTGGACACCGCTGCTGCCGCACGCTGATCTGAAACCGAACTGACAAGGAGAAACTGACATGGCTTTCACGAACAGCAACGACTACCTGACCGGTCGCAAGCCGACGCCCAACGCGGCCGGCTCCGAGGTCCTGGCTACCCGCTTCCCCATCGACCTGGTGGCCGCCGATCTGGACATCAACGATGTGGGCGCGGTGGGCATCCTGCCGGCGGGCCACGTGCCCGTGGGCATCGTCTACGACTCGGAAGACCTGGACACCAACGGCGCGCCCACCATCGTGGCCTCGGTCGGCTTCATCAATGCCGGCGAGACGGATCTGGACGGCGCGGCCTGGGTCGCTGGCATCACCGCCAGCCAGACCGGTGTGGCCGTCAACCCCGCGCTGACCACCGCGGCCATGAAGATGGCCGCCTCCACGGTGGACCGCAAGTTTGGCGTCAAGTTCACCGCCGCCGCTGCCACCAAGGCGGCCGGCCAAGTGGGCCTGACCCTGCTGTACCGCGCAGTGTGATCTGCAGTTGCCTGCATTGAGGGTCGGCGCCTGACAGCGCCTTACGGGGGCGGGTTGGACAACTACCCCGCCCCCTCTTTATTAGGAGTGCTCCATGAAATTGCAAACCACGATTACCCCGCGCCGTGACGGCACCGTGACCCTGACTGCCAAGGATGGCCAGAAGTGCGTTTTCGCGCCTGGCCCGGACGGCAATCTGGTGTGCGATGTCGATGACGAGAGCACGGTGGCCGAACTGATCAACGGCGGCCTGTTCTTCCCCGCCGATCCCGAGGACTTTGAGGCGGCTTTGAAGCTGGCCAGCGCGGCCGATGCCATCGTGCCGCCGCCTGCCGCCGGAACTGTGCTGCTGGGTTCCAGCAACTTCGACCCGGTGCTCGACGTGGGCGACAAGCAGGTCCAGCTGGGCGAGGTGGTGGCCGCCGCGTTCACCGCCAGCGGCATGACCGCAGAGGCCTGGAACGCCCTGGGCGAGGACGAGCGCGACGACCTGATCGAAGCCGAGCTCACCCGCATGGAAGGCGTTGAGGTCGAAATGCCCGCTGGTGGCCTGCCCCTGGAGGCCAACACCCCGCCGGCCGAGGCTCCCAAGGCCACCTCCAAGGGCGGCAAGAAGGCCGGCAAGTAAGCGGACCGCGCGCCCATGAAAACCTGGTCTTACTGGTACCCGGACCTGCTCCCGCTGGTGCCGGGTTGCCCCAACGTGCAGGCGGCGCACGAGCTGCGCCGCGCTGCCCAGGTTTTTTTCGAGAAAACCAAGGCCTGGAAGGTGATCCAGGCCGCGCGCCCCGTCACCGCCGGCACCGCAACCCTGAGCGCCGCGCCCAGCGATGCCGGGCAGGAGCTGGCCGAGGTGCTGAGCGTGAAATATGACGGCAAGAAGCTGGACATCGAGACGCTGGAGAGCATCGAGGCCAAGCACGGGACCGACTGGCAGGCGCACACCGGCACGCCCAACGCCTACTTCCAGCTGACCCCGGGCGAGATCTGCTTCTACCCGGTACCGGACCAGGACGCGCTGACCGGCGCCGTGCTGACGCTGGCCGTCAAGCCCAGCGACTCGGGCACCGGGATCCCGGACGACCTGGCGGTGAAGTACCGCGACGCCCTGCACCTGGGCGCGAAGTCGCGGCTGATGCTGATCCCCGGCAAAGCCTGGTCCAACGCCAGCGATGGCGTGGCCTACGGCTCGGCCTTCGAGGCCATGTGCGGCACGGCCAACGTCGAGGCCTCTATGTCTTTCGGCAATGCACGGATTGCCTCTCGCCCCAACTGGTGCTGACCCATGACCGTCCAACTCTCTACCCTGGTGCGCAATGCAGTCCTGGACGCCATTGAGGCGACCGTTGGCGCATCGGCCCGCCTGCGGATCTATTCGGGCGCCAAGCCGGCGCTGACCACCGACGCGCCCAGCGGCACGCTGCTGGTGGACATGGCCCTGCCGGCGGACTGGATGAGCGCCGCGGCCTCGGGCGCGAAGGACAAGCTGGGCACCTGGAGCGGTACCGGC
>JAUMHO010008053.1:0-12469 GCA_032360965.1 Ulva armoricana | reverse complement strand
CCCCAAAGTCGTCTGTGGGGGCCCATGGTGTCTGCGCTACCGGTGGACACGCTGGGGTGCTGAGTGCACACCCCCCTCTCAGCAGTTAGTCCATGGTGTGCACATGTAAGGCTATGGGCATGCATGGGGTGCATCCAGGGGTCGCTTACAGGGACGCTCAACAGATCCGCAGAGATCTTGTGAGTGATCTAGTAGGATCTGTAGGCATGATTGACCTGTGTGTGTGTGTTGATATAAGTGACGGTCAATGTGTTGTAATTACTCTTTCATGACTAAGACTGCTTTCAACCATCCATCTAACATCAGTACGTGGTAGAAGTCCACCAACCGACCAGTCAGGTATGACCGTGCATTAGTCCCTGCCTGTCCGATTTGTGCTTTTCCGATCTGGCCTATGGGCCTCGATCCTGGTTTACAACACCCCCTGTCCGTGCAACCATTGCACCGACTTGCTCGGGATCACTCGCATCATCGTACTTCCTAAAAAAGCTTGTGAGAAGCTTCGGCACTTTCTTCGCTGGTTGGTCGGGTATTGTAATGACAATTAATTGTACAACGCGATTATTCGAATCTGAATCACTCATGGCGACCAAGTGCACAGCACAGCACAACAACATATCACCGGCCAGCTTGACATATGTTTTGTGAGTGCCAAATAAATGATTGCGTGTGTCCTGCATGCGAAAGCTTGCTGTTGATGAGGTTCCAAACACTGACAAGGACTGTCTGTCCTGGTCGCCACTAATTTACGGTGCTAAAAATCTTCTTCATGCTTGCAGCATCCTATCCAACACGACCCCAAATCGAGAGTGCACATTTACTACAGCTGCACATGCACACGCAATGCATGCACACGCGGAATATGCACAAGCAGCACATGCACGGCATCACAACATGCATGCACACCTGGCATGTGAACTCAGAATAGGCCCACGCTGACCGCAAAGGGCTGCTTCATTGCTGCCAGCCTTTTACAGCCGCGCCATGACTGACGTCGAAAATGCATTTGTGGTAACCCCGCGCCGCGCATTTGATGTGAAAAATATATTGCATTTCAAGTCACATTGTAACGCTAGGGCCTCAAATTGACGAGGAATTGAATGTACTATGGTATGCAAGTTGTAAGAAGCATCCAATACATAGCTGTAGTGACGCGACCAGACTTGGCATTTGCTGCCCATGCCTTGGCCAGACACATGGCAAGCAGTGCAAAGAGACACTGGTTGGCTGTTCAGCATGTTATGAGATACCAGCAAGGTACCATAGATTTCTGCTTGACATTGAACGGCTTAGGGGACCAAACTAGTGTGGTTGAAGTGTACTCTAATGCTGATTTCGCAAACGGACTGAACTTGAATAGTGTTTCTGGTCTGGTGTTGAGGACGCAAGGGAATTGTGTATTCTGGAGGTCTAAGAGACAAGACATCGTGGCTGGGGATATTATTGAGGCTGAGTTGATTCCCAAGAGAAGTTTGGCAAATGGGGTTACCGTAGTATATTCAAATCCTCGTCACTGTAACGTAACGCTGCGACCTGTTTTAATGAACTGATGTGATTGGCAAGTTCTATCAATTAGGTTAATGTGAATATAAATACTCAGCTCGTAACGTCGGGATCATTGCTGACGAGAAATGTAACGCGACTGGCATGTCCGTAACTCCGCCGGCGGCCATGGTGCCTGGGACGGTGACAACCTGCAGGTATGTGGCTAGTTCTACAGCATGTATGGGTGCACATCGTCCAGTGACGTCATGCAATAGCTGTAGGGCAACAGGATAGTTGCCAAGCTGCAGCTAGCATGTACATGTTCCCACCGCGCCGAGGCTGATATGGTACATTATTGTCGGCGTAACGCCGCGCCGTGCCGCCAATGGAGGAAACATATTGCAAGCATGTCACAGCCGTGCTGTGGCTGACGTGTGAAAAACAATTCGCGGTAACGCACACCCGCCTCAGTGACGGTCAAAATATGTTTGGACCCTCGTTAATCGCGTAACGCTCCAGGGTCAGAATGACGGGGAATTGAATATGCTTGTCTATGTGGGCTAAGCAGTTATGCACCGACGTAAGTCTCACAACAGTGTAGCCTACACTCTGGCGTGATAACAAGAGCGCTAAATCTGTTGGCTTCTAACCCAACATCAAGTGACAGGTCCAAACATGTTCATGTGAGACACTTGAGGGTGAGAGAATTCGTAGAACTTGATGAAATGGCTGTGAAGTGGATTGGCACTCAAAGCATGCTAACCGATGGGTTTATAAAGGTGCCAGGACCAGCACTGGTTGAATTAAGGGATAATTTACAACTTAGAAAATCTAGTTGAGGCTGTGGGGGAGTTTTGTGATCCAGCTGTATGCATGGCGTGTAGGATAACTTATTACGTTGTTTGTGTGCGGTGTCCAGGATGCACACATGCATAGTGCATGGCCATGGGCGTGCGGGGGCCGCTCCAGGGGCGCTGTCTAGAACGCTGAGAACATCCGTTTGAGATCTGGTAGAGATCCGTGAGCATGATTTACTCAAATGTGGAGTGATATATGCGAGTGCCAACATGTTGTAGCCACTCTTTCTTGACCAAGACTGTATTCCACCAATATAAATCAGCTGCACGTGGTAGAGGTATACCGACCGACGTATACCGACCGACCCATTCAGGTATGACCATGTAGGGTCCCTGCCTTCGCGTATGATAATCTCTTCTGATCGGGACTGTGTGCCTCGATCGTGGTTTACAACGGAATGTGCAAGAAGTGTCGGAGCCGGGCCCGGAAGTGCTCAACGATGAGTTCATCCCTGAAAATCTGCATGAACTAGGTCAACAGGTGACCGGCGGCAACTAAGGCACGTTGTGATGCTCTTCCACATCAAATGGCAGACGGGACTCTTGAGAGGGGAAAAAGCCATTGAGCGGATGCATTGCTGCGCATACACAGGTTTCTTCCTGTTCCTGGATTCATTGCCGACTAGTAGAATGCTGAATCCTGACTGACGTAGAGTTTTTGCATGCGGTGTCGTTCCGGGGTGGGATGCCGCCCTTGCAACCTGACCGCGAGATGATGCGTGACTGTTTACCAAAGATTCATGTGGGTGGCATTGATTATGCGACGTGTTACATTGAAAAGGGGCACGTGTACAAGATCATCATGCAACAGCGCACAGGTCTCTATTCATACCAACCTATCATTCAACCTGCGCATACGTCACACCCAGACACATCTGTGGCTCAAAACTCGTCCCTGCATTCTATGCCATGTGCGACATGGAATGTCCTGGAGATTTCGAGACCACTCTTGCGGTACATGTTGGCAATTCATCTTTGCAATATCAGAGGACGAAGTGCTTGATTTACTGGAGCGTTCAGAGCAATAGAGCGAGGAGGCTTCTCTCGCGAGTCTGATGTCAACCTTGACCAAGTAACATTATTTGACACTAGACTGGGACTCTGTTCATTGCCATAATTAGTTTTACTGCACCCTAAACCTGCCCTCGGCTCATTTCGCCAGTTCGGAACGAATACCCCGAAGTTCCCCCCCCCCCCCCGGAAAATCTCGGGCCCAAAACCTTAGAATCCTGTATCGGGTTTTTGGGATCAGTCCAACCCTGCTGCTTAGCCTCTACTAGCATTTGTTCTGCTCTGGTGTCGTATACTATGTTGTAACTCATCGGCTAGGTCCGCTCGCAGGCATGTGGCAGGATCACATTCTCGGAGGGAACATAGGTCAGCATAATTTTGTGTAGAGTAGGCAAGTATGCATGTCCTGTTCAGACTCGGATCATGTGAGAGTGTAAGATGGAAGAGCAGATACAGTTTTAGGAACAAAGCTTATACGGCCTTACAATTGCCTTTTGCCACAAATCACCACAATCATGATGATCACTCAATCTGGACATACTCCCTTACCGCCGGTATGCATATCTGCAATAATCTCTCATGCATATGCATGTGCAAGTGCCGTTCAATGCCGCCGCAGTGCATGCATGCTCGGCATTTTCGTCATATTGCGACATATTTCTACATAGCACCGCCTGTGCCGGCTGCTGGCCATGGTATTGTGGCAGCTTGAAAGCAAAGGCGGCAGAAGACAAGGACAATGCAATGCAATTGAGTGAGAACAGGCTACAGTGGATGATTTAGAACTGCTTTTGCTTACCTCAATGTGTGCCAAGAACGTGTCTCGCTTTTCGCGAGCAGGGTCGATGAAGTCGCACAATACCTCCCCCTTGTCTTTTTACGACTGCTGGCGAATGGT
Organism: Ulva armoricana; assembly: GCA_032360965.1. NCBI lineage: Eukaryota > Viridiplantae > Chlorophyta > Ulvophyceae > Ulvales > Ulvaceae > Ulva > Ulva armoricana. Next base: position 8,218 of record JAUMHO010008053.1, on the reverse strand, counting down.
GACCAGCTGCGGACTCTTGGTTCAATGTTGTTGTGATACAGCCCAGTGCTGTATGCATGACATGCAATCTGACTCAGCACGTTAGTCTGTGGTGCACACATGTTAGGCTGTGGCCATGCATGAGGTGCATCCAGGGGTCGCTGACAGGGACGCTGAGGAGATCCGGGTAGATCTCGTGAGTGATCTGGTAGGATCTGTAGGCGAATTAACCAATATGTGTTCTGATATAAGCGGTGGTCAATATGCTGTTACTACTCTTTCATGACTGATAATGAATTCAGCCAACCGTCTAACATCTGCACGTGGTAGAAGTATACCGACCGACCCAGTCAGGTATGACCGTGCAGTAATCCCTGCCTGTCCGGTATATCCATATCCAGTCTGGCCTATGGGCCTCGATCCTGGTTGACAACATGGTCTCGGTGATGTAAATTGGATTGGATATTATCGTGATAGGATGAGTCCAAGGAAATGTCTGCTGTTCGTGCTGCGCGCTCTGACGACGCGATCGTACTGTTTCCAGTGAGCTCAACAGTAGACGGATACATTGAACCGCGTAGACAAGGCTATGTGCCTTGTTTATGTTATATGCTATGGCACAAGGTTGCATCATAGGTTCAGTGATTTTCCTGTCCTGCAGCAAGGCTATGGCCACTATTGCAGGATGTCAGACCCAAACGCTAACCCAAGACCTGATCAGAACGTCGCTGAATCGCGAGGTGACGCTCCAGGCGGTGATCCGTCCAGACGGGCAACGAGGAGCCAAACTGCGGCAGCGAACGCTATGGCGAACGCAGGTATGCGTGCGCAAACGGCACCGTCTGTTATAGATGTTGAGTCATTAGTCACTGCGATGTCGCGCATGAATGCTAATGCGGCGACTAGCCTAGAGAAGGGCAACCAGCCCAAGTCGGATAGCAAAACTGAGCGCTTCAACGATTTTAAGCGCAGACATCTGGGCTGCATCGCATGACATAGGACATCTGTTTGAGCGTCCCTCGTACCCTTCTGACATGGTGAGGCACGACGCAGCTAGACGTATTATACTGCTTAGTCTGCCTAACCATGATCAGAAGTATGTTCTGGATACAACGTATCTGCATAAGGCTTGGGAAATACTGTTAGTCAAATATATGCCGTTGATAGATGCAGAAAAGTGTGACCTGTTCCAACGATTTGACGGGTTGAGCCAGCACGGCAAAACCATGGAGCAGCACGTGAATGATTGCATGACAATGCGTCACCAATTGATGGCTGTGGGTGAGTCCATCAGTGATGGGCACTTCAGGACACGGCTGTTGGAGATGGACCGGGAGTGTGCTCCCCTGCGCGCTTGACTAGCCGACAAGCCCGCCCCAGAGATCATCGCTGGTATGACCGACCACTATCGCTACATTCAGCCCATCAACTAGTAGCAGCGGCGCCGGTTCCACGGGAGGGGACACCGCCAGCGCCATGGACCTCGTGGTTGAGGCGCACCCCCAGCACCGGGAGCTGCGGTCATGGCCGCAGTGACCGTGGCTGCGGGGGGCGACAGGGCATGCTATGAGTGTGGCAAGACCGGGCATATCCGCGAGGACTGCCCGGAGCTGCATGCTGCGGTCAGGAGCTATCTGAAGAAGCAGACCAGCAAGGGAGGCCGTGGCCGAGGCCATGGCCGCGGCAGGGGGCGGGGGCCAGTGATCGCGACAGTGGGTATGTCCCACTTGCAGCATATGGTAGACACACTCCCAGGTGCTGACTCCGTGTTCCTACCCCATAATTGGCTAGTTGACAGTGGGTCTGATTTGAATGTCTGTGTCAATCCTGAATTGTTCTGCGCTATGTCTGCTCCGGACATAGATGAGTGCACGCCTGTGGGCAGTAGTCCTCTCAAGATCAGAGGTAAGGGAATAGTCCGCATCTGTCTAGGCAAAATTGTAGACCACAATGGAATCAAACATCCCATAGATCTAGAACTGGAAGATGTGTATTATGTGCATGACTGTCCCGTTAACCTCATGTCCATCACGGCGCTCAGCAATCAAAGCATTTCGCTGTACACGGGCCCCAGGGGGAACGAGTTGCACATGCCAGGTTTTGCCACACAGTCAAACTGCACTCGGAACGGTATCACGCAGCAGAGTGATTTCCATGGAAATCCTGTGCTAGTGTTCCACGTTGGGCACGGGCGACCGGTGCTGCGCGTGACTAGTGTAGACAGCGGGTCACATGGATGCGTGAGTAGGACGCACTGCGCAATGACGCGCAATGGGTACAGATAGCACACATAGTACGGGATGAGTCTGCCCATTACACGTCAACAGCAATCCTAGCGCACGTGATGTTTAGTCACTGTGGTGACCATGCGTTATCCCTCATGGCCACCGCCGAGTCGTTATTCGGTCTTGACATCACGTCTGATGTGAAAGGGTAGAAGAAGCTCTACCACGGATGTCTTAAGGGGGAGCCTGTTCCACGCAACTAGGGGCCGCACAAGGGCAAACTGGTCGAACGGGTGTTCAGGCTTGGTGAGTCGCTTCATGCTGATTTGACTGGTGAGATCAGGCCTATGGGCATTGGTCGAGCCAACTACATGATGGTTGTCGTTGATGAGTTCTCTAAGTTCACATGGGTTTTTCCGCTGCAAAAGAAATCACAAGCAGCACGGATGTTAGCCATGCTAGTTCAGCGTATACTAGCTCAAATCACACGTGAGGGGGAGCCAGGTGTTCGGTTCTTGCATGCAGACAAGGGGGGTGAGTTTAACTCGCATTCACTCCAGCAATTTTGTGATTGGAAGGGTATTATTCATACTTTCACAGATACTGCGCAGCATGATCCGAATGGTATGGTAGAGCGCAAAATAGGTTTGCTGGGGGAGTCTGTGCGTGCTCTGATGACAGGGGCTGACCTGCCTGCACACCTGTGGCCAGAGGCGTACATGGCTATGTGCCATACGCAGAATCTGACGCCCAGGTTTGCATTAGAAAGAGAGGGGAAAAGGCGTCTGCATGCACAGGCACAAAAGGAGTTTGAGGCTGGGCAAAAGAACCAGCAGGCCAGGGAGGGGAGCGGGGGTGCAGAACAGGGGGAGACGGGGGGGTTGAAGAAGAAGCGGACTGAAGCCAAAGATTTCGTTGTCCCTAACATGCCGGTTCGGGATATGATCCCTTACCTGTTATGTTATCGTGACACAACAGATGAGAAATTCAAGGATCTGGTGAAGCAGCTTCAACCCTTGGGGGGTGCCTTGTCTAGCATATCCCAGGCGCAATCACATGCGTCACCTGGAGAGCAGGTCAGTGGACGGGTTCTACATGTTGTCGGGATCAAGCACCAGCATGGTCAGGGTGTTTAAACGCAAAAAGGGGTATGGGATGATACAGCAGTATCGGCATTTGGTATTACCACATGCGCGTGTACAGCGGCATGCAATCTTGATGCATGTTGACCAGCGGCATGGAAGTCCTCTCGTTGCGAGGGGAGTCCATGACTGCAGCGATCAAGAACTCCAAGCGACAGACTTGAAGATGATGTCGCCGAACAACTCAGACCTGCAGCCGCACTCTGACGAGCCCTTCATGGAAGAGCTCCAGGGTCTGGCTCTGTTCAATTCTGTCCGAGCGGCACCACCTGATCCGGCCGGCACCGCAATGTCAGTCAGAGGTGACAACGTCCCATGGGACCAGGGGGAGCATCCTAGCCTAGGGCACAGGCACAATGACCCGGCAAGTCGTTTGCCAGTCATTAGGTTCTACAGAGAGATCGAGTCAGCTCCACAGTCACCCAGATCACCTGACTATGAGCCAGTGCTGATCACCAGGGACAGGAACAGGTCAACGGAAGATGTGGCACGCAGCACTACAGGTCATATGCAAGAGATGTTCCACGCTGAGGTGTTCGGTGGTCAACCCCTATGGGGGTCTGATGTGCCTAACACCAACCGCTACAGTGAGTTCGGGCACACAGCAACAACACTGGTTGTGGTGCACGATCAGACGAGGGACCATCGGGACAAGACAGAAGTTGTGCTGACTCAAGTTGAGGACGTACCGTATTTACATCGAAGAGGGGCACGGTCACAGGTGCATCACGCAACAGCGTACAGGTCTCGAGGACATACCGTATTATATGTACTTTCTTGTTACCGTAACGGAACAAAATGACATGTTTTGACGAACGGTGAATATAAATAATCGGGCTGTAACATAACAAAGGGCTCATTACTGACGGGGAAAAAAGAGTCCTTGGCCGCCACCTAACGCTGCCAACTACCGCGAAGCATGGGTCAGCGACAGCTTACACATACGTGGCGACAGGGGTGCTTGGTGCGGAACTCTGCATCATTCCAGCACCTATCATATCCAATTGCTGTCAGCGAGGGAGTCTGGTCTAGTGTGCTGATATGCTCGAGCGCATCAAAGATCCACCCACATGCATCTGCACAAATCTTGCCACTACTGTGTTTCTCATGGAGAACATCACACACCGACTTAAAATTGCGCATGGCATTGATGGCAATGCGCATCAGGGCCTCTGACTGCAGTAGGGTGTACTTGCCTTTGAAGGGCGCGTTGAGGGCAACATCTGCGACCTGCATTTTCGAGGTGCAGTTAGCAGGCACATATGCCAGGTAGAGATGAGGGTAGTTTGCGCCCATCCGCTCAATGAAGGCCTTATCTATGTGGACTGGGTAGGCGCCGATGTGGATGATGCCGGGGTCCGTGTCGGATGTGATGCTATTGTTGCGACAATTCGCCTCGTGTTCGGGCCCCCGCCCATAATAGTGTGCCCCAGCTCCTCACATGCGTAGTAAGGAGGAGGGTCAACAAACCCGGTGGCCTTGACGCCTGTGTTCTTGCTGCCACACCTCTCCCAGCGCGCATTTGGATCCTCGCCTGTGCGGCACTTGGCCAGCGCCACGTGTGTCTTGCCGTCTACGATGAGCTGGCTTGGGAGGAGTCGGCCCGCTGCAGTAGAGGTGATCATCACTGCAAGGCCACCCTTTGATCCCATGTGTGCCACCGCGACGTCCCTGGCTCCAGTAGGAGCGTAGCTGAAGCGAGATTGAGCCTGTAGAAAGACAAATGTCTCATCCGCCATGTAGAATCTAGTGGGGGGGATGCTGTACTTCGCTGCGATGGCCGCGATCCGGGCGAGGAATGTGACGACCAGCTGCTCCCAGTCAGGGGGCAGATGCTGCGCGGATTTGGTCCCCACACGGTGGGTCCAGCCCTGCACAATGATTCACTTGTTGGTGTAGTGCGGAGGCTATAAACTTAGGCAATTGCAGTCAGAGCATGACACGCATGAACCGCACACTGGACAAAGCAAGGGGCCCTGAACCGCGTGCCGGTTCGGGTAGGCAATTAGACAAAAGGAGCTGGTTGTGAACTTAGTGTGGTCTTTGCGCTGTAAGGGGTCGAGCAGGTGGGGGCTCATCAGGTCATGGTGGCCCCCGTCCATGAGAGCGGCAAGCAGCAAGGTGCGGGCGGTAGGAATGCTGATAGACACGCCAGCTGCGCATGCTAACTCGAGCTGCTCCGAGAACTTGAGTAGGGCTCCCTCACAGCCGTGAAACACTGGCTTGCGGCCGGAGCAGGTGTACATGCCTACGTTCCGTCTCTGCTTCATGCTGCGGTCCCACAGCGGCGTCGGATGGGGATGGGATGCACATGGCACATTGGCACCCACGAACGTGAACCAACCAGCCAGAGTGCTCTTTGGGATGGCCCTGAATGAAGGGTTCCAGGCGCAGAGGTAGCGGTGGAACTTGCCGGCCGTGCGCTCAATCCACTCTCTGTGAACAATGTCTAAGTCATCCATGAGAAGTTGAGCCGATGTAAACCAGTCCTGCAAATGACCCAATATTATTGCTTGCAGTCACTGCGGTTCACTGCGTTCAAATTTCCAATGTGTAAGAGGGAGACAGAGCTCTGGATGCACCTTGTTGATGCGGAAGGCGGGAAGGAGCCTTCGATGCTTGCCCAGCATTCCTGGGCTTGTTCAGCGCGCCTTTGGGTCGACTGCGCTTACGAGGCTGCGCTACAACCGCATTGGCAGCAGAACCCTCTTCGATTGCATCGTTCTTATCAGCAACGTCTTCGTGGAGCTGGACGGCATCGGGCTCAGCACGTTCAGCTGCAGCCGCAGGCAGTTTCTTTTTGCGAAAATTGCGCTGACGTGCTGCATTCTTCTTGGCTTCGTGCAATGCCTTTCCTCGTCTTATCCTTTCTATTGCAGACTTGGCTCCCTTTGCAGCTGCAACAATCGCATCGCTTTCTGTCTCCCGCAGCTTCTGCTACTCCGCCTCTGTCGCATCGCGCTTGCGCACAAAGAACTTTTGGATTTTGCTCATTATACCTATGTAGAGACCAATAGCAACCTGTTCACGGTCTTTCCGCTCTCATATCGGACCTATACCTCACGCATTGAGCGGCCGAGTGACAGCTAGCGCATCAACTTCCCGTCGCAGGCGCGGTACATGTTGCCGTGACGCGCATGTGACGTGCAAAGTAAGTTGCCGGCCAGTCCCAGACACTTAGCCGCCTGACGGTGCAGAATAAATGCGCTGTAACGCATCGCCGCCCACGTGACGGTGAAATTTAAATTCAGTGGTCGTTAATAGCGTAACGCTCGGGGCTCGTAAAAACGAGAAATACATATACTATGGTACACGTGTTAGATGCCAATCCTGTCTTACCGTCTCAACAACCACCACGAGAAGAGCCCGGTTTGCACCGACCACTCGGGTACTGCGGCATCGTGAGGAAGCCCCATCTCCCATTACTACCGCTATAGACTCAACTAATCTACGGCGAGGGTCTGGGGATATGTCAGCCTCTGCTTTGGCGGAGGGGGTGGAGCTCATGAGGCAGCAGGCCACGAGGCTGGAGGGATTGGGTGTCGTAATAGGGCGAAAAGGCTCGGCATGCATGCATGGCCGCGGCACTGTGTGTCACTAACACATGTATTGAGGATCACTCCAGATCCGCATAAGCCATTGCGCTTGATTTGAGTGATCATCCTTGCTTGTTCGTATCTGTGGCATTAGGCCAAGGCCATATAAGCTATGAGCCTCTATCTGTAATTACTCTTTCGTCAAGCAAGTCTCACATGTCATCTTTCTGCCTGCGCAATACCTTGTCTCCTACCCTAAGCAATGTATGCTAGGTTGTCTCCCTGCGTGTATGTGATGTGTTCCAGATGCCTCCGTGCTGAACTCGCCTATGAGTTACAACATCGGGGTCTGGCTCAGGGGGAGCAGCGCATCTCAATTTCGACATAGGCGAAGCGGGAGAAGCTCTGGATCCACCACAAGAGGTAAGGGTTCCGACAGCACCGTTGCACAGAAATCGTTTGATTCGCAAGCGCTTAGTACCTTCCGTAAATGCCGTGGAGTGTGATTGCTATGGCAAGGCATGCAGTGGAGATGAGAATGAGCCCCCTAGACAGGAGGTGAATGCAGCAGGGGATCCCACAGCATCTTGCCTTGAATTTGCATCGGGTGTGTCAGCTATGGCTGATAGTGTGACATCCATTGCAGATTCGGCGCAGGATCGGAAGGTGACTGGGGGTGGCAAGACTACCGAGTAGCAGCCTCCAAGAAGATGGCAACTATGGTTAGAGATGAACCGACCCTGAGACAGGCTATGGCGTGCATCCACAGGGAACGCTGGCTAGAAGCCTTGCAGGACGAGTTGGCCTCACTAAGCGAGCATGGAGTGTTTGAGCTCTGTGAGCTGCCTCGTGGCCACAAGACAGTGGCTGGGAAATGGGTATTGCAGATCAAGCGAGGCGCCCATGGTGAGATCGAGCGTTTCAAAGCGAGGTACGTAGCTAAGGGTTTTACCCAAGTGCATGGAGTTGACTTTTATGAGACGTGGGCTCCAGTAGGGAGATATGCAACACTGCGAGCACAGCTGTCGATCTATGCAGTTGAGGATCTTGAGAACAAAACACATAGACATCAAGTGTGCCTTCTGGAATGGCATACTGGAGGAGGAAGTGTATGTGGTACAACCGCCTGCTCTGAATGATGGTTCGGGTCGTGTGTGGCGTTTAAAGAAAGCCTTGTATGGATTGAAGCAGGCAGCCCATGAGTGGGACAAGGTGTTGTTGTGATACAGTCCAGTGCTGTATGCATGACATGCAACTTGACTCAGCAGTCAGTCCGGGTTGTGCACATGCTAGGCTATGGCCATGCATGAGGTACATCCAGGGGTCGCTGACAAGG